>JBBAGI010000149.1:0-125000 GCA_037127475.1 Arma custos | reverse complement strand
AAGTCCCTTTAGAATGACTATCATGAACAAAAGAATAAACATAATATACATCTGGAGGGTACATAACAATACGAAGCATGATGTAATTCAAAGTGACATAAACATAATAAAAAGAAAATAGAAATGAAGTAACTAAAAAGTCTGAAATTTGACAGGATTTTAACTAATTGTCGAAAATAAATAATTAATGATAACAAAATAATTATAAACAAAATTAATAAAATAGTTAATAACAAACTTACTTAAAAAATAAATGAATGGAATAGCATGCAATGCAAGTATTCATACGTATATAGTCTATATCTTCTTTGGGAAAAATAAACAGAACACGTAGGCAACGAAATCGATTATTCAATACTAATTTATTTAAGCGGAAGACTGACCGGCTTGGAGAGCATTTTGGGATGTCAAGAGATGTTGAAAAAGCAGGAATTTAAATGAAGCCAGTGAAGAAGCATGGCTGATGAAAGGCGTGATTGAGTTCCACTCAGTGGTGGAGCGGGCGGGGAAGGAACGCTCGAATGCATAAGTTCTGTGGGAACGAGAGTAGAGATCGGAAAGTCGGAAGCTTGTTTTGTGGTGCTGGACAGAGGATTTGAATTGGAGGAGACTGTGGATATATGAAGGGTGTTGGGAGTTGATGGATTGGTATAGAAAAGCATAATGGAAATAATGTCTACGAATGGGAGGGAACAGCCACTTTAACTCATCATAGTGATGTGAAACCCGGGATCACCTTCAAGTACCAAGGACAAATCTGAGAGCGCAGTTCATAATTCGCTTTATTCGACCCTCAAGAATTTTCGAAAGGCCCACGTATACTACACTACAGCAGTCAAAGTGAGGGAAGATTAGGGATGACAAGAGGAGCTTACGGGTAGATTGTGTAAGGAGATGCCATAATATGATCGATGGAATAATTTCAGAGAACTTATTGACCGTCGGGATATTTGGATGATGTGGGGTTTCCAGGAAAGGTTTTGGTCAATAGTAATGCCTAGGTTTTTGACAGAGGAGTAGTAACTGATGGGGTGGTCGTTTAGGATTAATGTTGGGAGAATGGTGGTAGCTGTAAGGAGGGAGTTTTCATTGCGTTAAATTCCAGTTTGTTCAGCTTTTTCCAGGTGGTGATCCTATCTAGGTCTTGCTGAATACTAGCGAACCCAAATAATAGCTCAGAAGGAGGAAAGGATAACTAGATTTGGAAGTCGTCAGGATATAGATGGTAGGAACAGTGGTGAACAGTTTTAGGAAGATCGTTGATGTAACATTTGAAATGGAGAGGAGAGATGCTTGAGCCTCAGGACAGAGCGAAGAAAGAGGAAAGGGGTTGATTGGGCATGGAAACTGCTTGACCTGTCAGAGAAGAAATATTGGAACCATAGAACAGAGCGGTTGGAGAAGGACAGTGACTTTAGTTTAGAAAAAAAAAAAAAAAATAGAATGGGATAAGGGATCGAAAGCTTTAGAAAAGGCAAGTAGGATTAGCACAGTTAGCTTTTTGTTGTCCATGGCTGTATGTATATCAGTGGTGATTTTGGCTAGGGAAGATTGTGTAGAAAAATCAGGAGGAAAGCCTGATTGAAGTGGATCAAGGAGTTTGGACTGTTCGAGAAAATTTGATGTTTGAGACTGGACTATTCTTTCGAGAGGTTTGAAAAAGGTTGAAAAGTATGGAGATTGGCCGGTAGTCTTTGGAAGATACTGGGGTAGAGGTTTTGGTTATAAGATGGACTAAGTCTTTTTTCCTAGAAGTCGGGAATACTGTGTTTTGTAGTGAGAACTTATATATGAAAAGTAGGACAGGTAGAATATCGATGAGGCATAATTTGAGTAATTTGACGGGTATCACTTCAAAGCCAGTAGAACTGGAGTGGGATTTCAGAACAGTGGAAATAATGTCGGTAGGGGAGATGTCAAAGAAATGAAAATTGTCGGGGTTGAAAAATAGCGTTAACGAAAAGACGGAGGAGTATTATTTTGATGCATTAAATAAGGCAGACAAAGAGCACTAGTTCATTTCATCGAGAGAGGCAGGAAAGGCTCTGGATGGATTACAGAGGGAGAGCTTTCGGAGGAGTTCTCATTTAGATATAGGATCGGGAGCAGTGGAAATGGCTTCCTGGAAATATTTGTATTTCGCTTGTCTGATTTTAGACTTTGTCAAATTGTGAAGATCCCTGAACGCTAGGTTCTCATCAGTAGGCTTACGTCTATTAGGCTTAGTACGTCTACAGCGTCTACGGGTAGCTTCACGCTCCTTTTACAGATCTTTAATTTTTTGACACATCCAAGGAGCAGGACGGTGACGGATGGTTAACGTTTTGAGTGGGGCATGGGTATCCAGGATGATGTTGAGATTGGTAGTGAGTATATCAGCCATTGGATCGATGGTGGTACAGGAATAAATTTGGTTCCAATTCAGGATTTCGAGAGAAGGCTATATATTTTCAGGATTGAGTCCATCTAGGTTGAGAAAGGTTACGGCTTTCGATAGGATTTCTGGAGTTTGGATATTTTATGAAATTCGGATTAAATCATGAGAGGACAAAATTGGGGAGGGCAATTATGAGGAAGAGGGAATCAATGATAAACAAGTCTAACCAGATGTCAGATAGGAGAGTGTGATGGGTAGGAGAAAATGGAACAATGGAGAGGTGTAGAGAGTAAAAGAGGTTTTCAATGTATAGTTTATTATTGGATTGGACCAGGAGATTGGTGTTATAGTCCCCGGAGATTATGATGGGGTTGTAGGGAGGAACATTGTTGTACAGGGCCGACTCAAAGATAGAATCAAAAGGGACAAAATGAGGGCGATATACAACGACATATAGGAGAGGTTTTGAGTTGCATTAAATTGCAAAAAAAAGGAATTCTATGTTAGGGTAATTGGACGCTGGTGAAGGATACTTGATTATAGGGAATTGTGGACGTAAAGACATACACCTCCACCAGTCGGGTCTACTCGGTCGTGGCGGAGGAAGGAATAGTCAGGTAAGGAAACAGCGGAGGTCGGAATAGGGATAGCGGGGGTTTTAGCCACATTTCGGAGATTCCAATGGTGTGATAAAAATTATGGGTAAAATATTGATGAAATTCATCAAAATGAGTGGGCATTGTTTGGGAGTTGATGTGGCAAGGTTAGGACACTGGACATGATAGGGAAGTAGAAGAGAAGCTCTCAGTATTTGAGGAGAGGATGCTATGAGGAGTAAATTTTATTGGCAGAGCTAAGTGAAACATTAGATGGTGCAGAGAAAAGATTATCATAAGCGAGTTATTACTAAAAACCGTTATGAATCTTGATACTAAAAAATAGATAATAAAATTAAAGAATAACAAAAGGAAAATTGTTAAGTAAATAATGAAATAATTTAACCAACAGAACTAAAAAATAAGATAAGATAGAACTTAGAGCATAGAAAAAAGAAAAATGAATTTGCTTGGATAAAATAAAATTTTTGAGAAACACTTGACTTTGTCTGAATGATTCAAAATGAAGCCGTGAGGGCCATAGTTATTCCGGCAGCTTGAGGGCAAACAGGTCCCCAGTAGTCAGCCGAATACGTCCAAGTCCATGAGCTTGATCGATGAAGACCACTTCGTGCCCATCTTCTTTTCTTCATCGTTGTTTACCACCAGAGAACACACATATTTTATTTTCGCCGTTGGCTTCTTCTGGCGTGCCAGCCAGTAGAGGTGCCTCTTCATTCCAGTCATTTCCTCGCTTAGATAGATGCGGTGGCAGTAATTTTCCTGTCAACCAATATCTCGAGTGGAGAATTTCTCTTGACTTTCCTCTTTTGGATCAGGTCATCTCTCACCGATTGTCTTGCGAAGCGTGCGATGATTGGTGGGGGTCGCGGATAAATAAACATGGATAATTTAATTAGTTCTATACACATTCATGTCTGAAAATACATTTTTTCAGGACTAATGTTAAAATTATTTATGGTGAAATGATTTTGACGTGATAAAAAAAAAATCGAAGCTAAATATTAATAACGAGCTTGTGACTATTCCCAATTCAATGATATGATGACATCTCCACCAGATAAGCTTAGTTGGTATTTCTGATTGGTTTATTTCAAAACGTATTCATTTAAATAATTAATTACCTGTTACATTGTTTGAAGGTTTTTTATTTGGAATCTTAAAAAAAATACCTTTTTACTATATCTGTAGCCTCGCTTAATACATGGTTAAGTCTAATTTTGTCCAAGGAGAGTTCAGCACATATAATGTCCATCGAATTTCTTTAGATGTTTCTTGAAGTCAGGACAAATTATGTATGAGTAGGGTCTTTTGTCGTTTAATTGTTTTTTCTAATTATTTTAGTCATTTCAATATGCCCATTTGTATTGGATTCACTACTATCAATATTGTCTCCTTCTCTTCAAATATGGAACAAATGTTTCACGATGTGTGTAAATTTCGGTAAATATTTTATCAAGAAATAAACGTTTCAACTAATATTTCGAAGTGTAGATAATGAAATATATTTGTTGAAACGTATGCTTATTTATGAAATGATTATCGAAATATACTCATTTCCCATAATTACACTCATTTTTCCAAGCTAAACCTCACGGTTGTTTTTTTTTTTTTTCAAAGATATTAAAAAGGAAACGACAGAAAAGTTAAATGGTGTTGCATCTCAACTGTGGAACTGATACCCTATTCAATAACTTATAAATTCGGAATATAGGTTGTTTTTTTTAATGTAGAATTTCGAATACCAAGGGAAGGATACAAGTTCTTAAAGTATATATTAAGATTCTTTTAAGAAGAATTTTCTGTAATATCATTTTAATTAAATTTTAATTAAACGTTATTGCACTGAATATTTTATATATATATATATACATTCAGGGTGTCCATCCATTGAGTTGGAACCACATTTCAATCCGCTGTTGTAAGGGAATATCATCTAAATAATTAGAAAAGTCGTTCTCCAAAAAATGTGGGACCATATTTTTTACCTGGAAGATTGAGTGGTATCACATTTACACATTTTTTGGAGAACGACTTTTCTAAATATTTAGATGACATTCCCTTACAACAGCGGATTGAAATGTGGTTCCTAATCGATGGATGTCATAGCAGAGTTGCTCGAGCTTGGATGGATATACATTATCCACAACGATGGATTGGACGTGGAGGAGTAGTACCTTGGCCACCCAGATCACTTGATATGACACCCATGTATTTCTTCGTATGGGGAACCCTGAAGCAGAAAGTTTATTCGGTGTCAATCAACTCAAGAGAGCAATTAAGAGACCGAATCATAGATGCAGTGCACCAAATATCATCAGAACAATGTTTAGCTGCAATTTATCAAGTGCTAGATGTAATGCTTGCATTGGTGCAAGAGGACAAAATTTTCAGCAATATTTACATCAAAAAGAACATAACATAAATATAATTGTAAATAAATAAGTATAAAAATGAAATCTTGTTTTGTTTCTTTTTTGCGATTTTCTCTAAAACTAAGCAAAAACGAGCAAATCTCTAAAGAACTTTTTGTCTTAGTTTTTCGGTCCTATAACGGAGGACGTTCCTATAAAGGAACCTATAAGTTCCTGAAGTTTTGTCATTTAAATTTAGGACACCCTATATATACATATGTTAATGCTTTTCAGATAGTAATGTTCTAGCCAATATTGTAGCAGCAATACTTGTTTCGGCAGGCGTCTAGCCCGCATTACTTGAAGGTAAGGATGGTAGTGTATCCAATTGCCCCCAACCCAAATACCGAACAAAATAGTTTTTTATTTTCGAGAATATTATAAAGGAAGTGAATGAAAAGTTAAACTTGTGATTGAACTCGTGAACTGATATCTTGAGGAAATTTTAGCCAGTTTATATTTGTTAATGTAGGGCATTTTATAACTAAAATAACGTAATATTTTCATTCAAATTAAATATCTATTTTAAGTGTTTTTTAAATATAATTTTATTGAAATTCTCAAATTTCTAAACAAAACTGGAGACCTTAGAGAAAGTGTAGATATTTAGCGCATGATAGAACTGATCGACTTTGCCAGCCACCTTCGTGCCATCGCTCCAGCATAATGCGTCCATCGACCGTAGTCATTTGCAATTAACATCATTGCGCAGTATTTTAATAAAATATTGCCCTCAACATTTCCAGTGCATAATTGTTATTATCTTCTTAGTTTATTTCTCATAACACAAGATTATTATTTAGATTTAAAAAACAAACAAAAAAAAACCTTTATTTACAGTTTTACCTATACAAGTAGCTATAAGTGTAAATACATGTTCCGGACTTCCTTTACATGCTTAAACAACAGTGATTTTAATTAATTAGAGTTGTCTTTTATAAGTAAATTTTACAATAGCAGGAAAAATGTAGAAAAAACCCGCTTAAAAAAAAAAAAGAAAAAGAAAAATGAACCATAATAGTAATTCTAATTTAAAATACATAAAAATAATACTAAATAAAGTAAGTAAATATAATAATTAAATGGAAAATAAATACACAATTAAAAATAACTATAAAATAAATACAGATAACTAGATAATGTTACCTACGAATAGTGGTTTGATTAAGTGAGAAGTATATGTTTTGTTCTTTTGTGCGTGTACCGTCGTAGTGAATGTTTATCATAGTTACCGATTTCTCGGATTAATGGGTTTTCGGAAGTTGGAATTTTTTCGAAATATGCTTTTGTTTGGGCTGAAACATATTGTTTTACCGTGGGAAGTTCAAGATCTCTGAGCATAGTCGATATTTTCGTGTAGCAGGGATAATTATTAATAATTGTCATGCATAGGTTTTGTACCCTTTCAAACTTTCTATAATTTGTAGCGCAGGTTGAACTCCAGACAGGTGAGACATAGGTCAGCTTTTGGGGCTTAGTCTGGATTTTTTATTAGAATAAGGAAACATTTTGTAGATGGTTTTTTTCGCTTATTATTTAGATTAAGATTAATGCCTTATATGTCATATGTAAAACTTGTAACGATCAAAATATGTAGTCAAATCACGTTCCACAGATTCTAGTTCCTCTTATAAATTCGAATTTAGATGATTTCTTTCTTCAACATAAAAATTATTTCATCTCGAAAGAATCTGTTAAAATTATTTATAAATCTTATAGAATCTTTCCCAGAAAGGATTACGAGTTATTAGCGTTATATTTGCTTTTCTATTTGTTTGCATCGTTTAATTTAATATTAGATTGAGCCAGAACAATTAAAGAAATAATCTATGAATAAATATTCAATTTAATGTAGGATTTTCAGAACTCCTCATTAATTATACTAAATCGCTAGTTCCCAGTAGCTATGCAGCATATCGTTAGGACTTTCCCTGGAATCACACTGCAGTTCATCCTTACCCTTAGGGCATTGTAGTCTTCTCTGCTTAATGAAATAGGTCATGTCGATACCGCTATAAAGACTTGAGAGCTTCATTTTATTTCTTCTTCTCCAGACACTGCTTTCTCTAACTAGACCAGCAGCCCTCCTTTACTTAACAAAAAAACTGTATATATGTATCCTAATATGAAATATTTTTGATAAACATGTGATATTTTTTACATTAACTAGATCAGGGGTAGGGAACTGTTTTTGGCCTCGGGTCAGAATCGACTATTTATTAGAAACCAAGGTAATGACCACGTTGATGGTCTTCATAATCATCTGTGCTTCATAATCAAATTTATGAAAATAGGAGGAATTGATTAATCATATTATTTTACGAAATATTATTTATTATTTAGTACGATACAATAAGTAGTACAATCCATCTCAATTACTTTCATTGTTATATTAATTTTTCATGTCCACCATTGCCTATATGCATTTTGCTACTCCATTTATATTTATCTGTATTACTTTCCTTATTCTCGTTACCTTATTTTTACATATTTCTTCATTTTCATTTTTAATTACTGGGTGCCTCAATCACTTATTATCAATTACTTACTGTATTGTTTACTATATTTTATTACCTTCCTTGCCACTTTGTTATTAATACTTTACAATGATTATCCTTGCTGTGTATATATAACTCAGGTGTTCCTCACCCAATCTTTACTATCCACCCATCAGATAGCTTTTAATTTTAATTTTTATCTTTATTACCTTATTCTTTAATTTTTATTACTTCGTATTACTTATTTTATTTTTTGTTACTTTTTGTACTACCTTCCTTTGCTATTAATACTCTTGATGCTTATATATTTTAACTTTAATACTTACCATAATTTAGTAATTTTTAATTGTCAGTATTTTGCATATTTAGCCCTAAAGAAGAGCTGCAATGTGGGTCGTGGCTCTTTAATAAACATTTCTCCATACTTAAGAGAAATTTATTGACTTCCACCCGGATCATTTTCTTCATCATATTAAATTTACGGTAAGAATGACCTAGGCCTTGCCCCGAATTTAAGTCAAAACGGCCTGACAAGGTCATTTCCATCACCTGATCTGAATCAAGACCAAGAATTTAGTCTTTGAAAGTTGATAATTTGTTTCAAATAAATAACATATTTTATAAATTACTAAATCGTCATTTAAAAAAAGATAAAAAAGGAGATACTTTGAAACATTCAAACTAATGTTTAGTCGAAAAGGAATGTAAAAAGTGAACGAATTCACCACGAAGTTACTTTCTATAATACGGATCCAAGATTACTGATTGTTAATTCAAACAACCGAGTTAGTTGGAAGAAGTTAGATGTAAGTTCGTTATTTAAGAACAATAATGAACTTACAGCTGTAAACTTCTAGTGAGAAGTTCTAGCATAGAAACAAATAAGAATGGGTTTCTAGATCTGGGATAAAATGGATCCTGCCTTAAAACAGAATTGCATTGTTGTTTCCGTTGAAATTGTTGAAAACTTGTACACATTTCATGGAATAAAATCTTTGTCAGATCTGTGTTTTCGTCTTTCAGGGGCATTAGACGAAATTTCCAAATTTGTTGAGTTTGACCTTTTAACTAACAATATTTATAATAATTTTTTGAATGTATATTATAATATTCATATTATTATTGAGTCATTTCATATATAATGTACCTTTTTTATTATTTTAGTTTACTCCATAAGAAACAACATAAGTCCCGTGGCATGAAAAAAAAATGGGGAGTAAAATTGTGTGAAACAGTAACGCTGAGAGTGACCTTTAAAGCGCAACGTCTCTTGCGCACCTTTCTTTCTAAAATTTAATGTAGAATAATTGGACTTCTGTAATCGAACGAACATTACTTGGTATACCATAAAAAATATGGAAACCCGTTTGTAGAGTATTTTTTTTATGAAGATAAACGTGGACACTCGGCAGTCCAAGCTTCAAGGAATATTACCAAAGCGTTCCGGATGTTGTAAAGAAGGGTCCATTGATCACAGAAATATCCAGCTGGGGACACAGATTAATGCATAAATAATTTAATTATCCTTTATACCGTGAAACAATATCATATGCACATCGGACTGCAAGGAAATAATGCTAAAATAACTTATCAAAACAAACCTGCACTGGCTAATCGAATATACTCTTAACACGACAACGCCAGACTTCATAGTTAACGACAGATAGGAAACTAAACGAGCTAGGTTACGAAGTCCACCCTTACCCGTCTTATTCGCCTGATTTCATCCGATTTCCATCCGTTCAGAAAGGGTACAATTACTCTAAAGCAGAAAACTAATTTTCAGACTTTATTTCATCACAAAACCCTGAGTTTTTCAGTTCTAGGATTGAAAATTAGGATAACACTACACACATAAAAAATGTATAGAAAATGAGGATAGATGTTTTGAATACAAATGTTTTGGTTTCAAAATATTTTCACATAGGAAAACGTACATTTCCTT
The DNA here is from genome assembly GCA_037127475.1 of Arma custos. Taxonomy (NCBI): domain Eukaryota; kingdom Metazoa; phylum Arthropoda; class Insecta; order Hemiptera; family Pentatomidae; genus Arma; species Arma custos. Next base: position 115,149 of record JBBAGI010000149.1, on the reverse strand, counting down.
TAAAATCAGAAATTTTATATGAAGCGATCCGGGTATTAACCGGTATTGTGTATTAACCGGTGTACATGAAACCTATCTCCTTATCTCCTGTAACCTCTTCTTATCACTTGTCTCATTTGAGTTATTTTTCTGTGCATTATTAAATTGTTTCATAGTGTCTTATTAATTTTGTTGATTGTCTTTATAAAATGAACAGAATGACACTTAGGGCAGTTCCACTTCGAAAGGAACAGTGAAATACTTCAAGAAGTTCTGAATAATTTTAAAGACCGCATTATATGAAAAAGGTCATCAAACGGATTTCGACAAGGATAGAAATTGAGATTTTTTTCTTCTAAAGTGTAGGGGAATTTATATAAGAATAGGAATATGACTGGAGGGATGTATTACTACAAGTTTATTATTAGATTTTGTATATTTCGGAGTCGGCTTGAGTCCGTTGAGTGTGTAAGATCGTCTCCGTGTTTATCGTGCAAATAATCGTTAATGGTAGTTCAATTTAAACAATTTTTAACAAGAGTGTAGTTTAGTGGTTAGAGAAGCCAAATACGAAGTTTGGAAGAAATAGGACAAGAGGAAGGACTGTTATAATTAAAATATTTTTGGACTATTAAAGGTAAATCGAACCTCTTATCTTATCTTTGCGATCTCTCCTAGGATTTAGGCCCCACCACCTCGCCCACATTATATATATATTTTTTTGTGGTTTAGTAGATTGGTGGTTTATTTTGTTTTTTTAGATTTCAAATCACCATGGCAACAATTGAGGAGAAATTTAACATATTATTAGAAAAAATAGTAGGGATAGAGAAGAAATTGGACGAAAATAGAAAAAATCAAGAAGAAGAAATTAGGGAGGTAAAATCACAGGTGGATGAAATGATAAAGAACATTAAAAATGATAGAGAAAGAGAGATAAATTTCACTAGAAAGAAAAATATAATTATATTTGGTTTAAATAGAGAAAAATCTTCAGATATGGGTAACAGGATAATAGAAATATTAAAGTACATTTTATCAGACTTTCGCATCTATGATATTCAAGAAATAAGGAAAATAAATCCTAAAGTAAATAATGGCCCAGTGATTGTCAAGCTAAGCTCGTTTTTATTGAAAAATGATATTATGAAAAATAGGTTTAAACTGATGAAATCTGAAGACTTTAAAATGATAAAAATAAAAGAAGATCTACCGAAAAATGTTAGAGAAAGTAGGAAAGAATTATTCCCGTTTATGAGGGCTCATTGGGAAAAAGGAAACAGGGCATCATTGAGATATGACAAACTCCTGATAAACGACCAAATCTTTACTCAAGAAGAACTGCAATCTCAAGAGGATTCAAGGAAAAAGAGGGAAAGGAGCGAAGAAAAAGAGGTAGTTATGAAAAATACTCATAAAAAATCAGAGCCAATCCATAAAGGGAAGAAAATGAAAAATATTAAAAGTCATCAAAGATCTATTAGTCTGGATAAATTCCTGATGACTCATAAAGAGGATGATAGAGATCTTAACAAAAAGGAAAATGAAGCCCCAAGCATTAGATCATAGAAAAAAGAGGATCCTAATTTTCAAGAACAAATAACAATTAAAAAATGATACATAATAGGGATTTAAGAAATAAGAAAGAAAACTTTACGATTATAGAAAGAGACAGTGGGATACTTATGCAAGCCTCTTCTGAAAATGGCCAATATAGAGTGGGATTTTATTTTATTCTTAGGGTGTATAATAATAAAAAAAAAATAAAAAATAAAAAAAAATAAAACCTTTAGTCTAAATTCATATCTATTTTCTAAAGACATTTCGACCTAAATAGTCATTTTCAATATATAGGTTTCACCATCAACAGTATAAAACTCTGTCTGCAAACAATCAAAAAGAAAATTCAAAAATCATAAAATTTAACATTATAAATCATTTTATATATATATATATATATATATATATATATATATATATATAAAAAACAACAATTTTCTTATCGCTTTAAATTAGTTACATAACTATACATAGTATCGTTAATATGTATTCCACAATTATTATAATTTTTACATTGTTATTGTTCTTACAATAGTACATAATAGATACGTTTTTCTGTAGATTAATAGGTTGCATATTTAAAAATTAGCTGGGTGTGTTGTATCCCATAGTCAATTGCTATACTAAATGAGTGGAGCTGGTATAGTATTCATACTTTGTCCAGTCCGGATTAGTAGTTGATAATAATGGATTATTATATTTTATTTATTACGTATAAATTCTTACCTTTAAGCAAACTAAAACATTAGAGGTATTTTGTATAAAAATTGTTTTTATTATAAATATTGAGGATTATCTATTAGTTCTATTTTGTATATATCCGAAAAAAAAAATTTGTTTAAAATTATTGTATTTAATAGATAGATTTAAGGAGAAGTGTATGGTGTGTTAAAAGGTGAAAAGACTTTTATTTAAATTTTATTAATATTTTAAGGAGGACAAGAATTGCTCAAAATAAAGTTAAGTGGCAGAAATTAATGTCGAACTCCACTTCCCAATAGAGCTGGTCACTCCGGGAAGTTAGACCATACTCCCATAAGGAAAGGCCCATAAAGAGTTATTATGTATGTATATGTTTTTGTAAATATTAGTAGTTTATTGTAAACCATCTTATTTTATAATTCTCTTTATAATAAAGGCTTTATTCATTCATTCATTCATTCATATTTCAATTCCCACTAATATAAATAAGAAGATATGTATTATCAATATCTGAATTACCAATGTTTAGGTTATAAACAGCGGTGTAATGTTAAAAAACAGCGGACTACTAGTAAGAAGTATACTAGATTTATTGAGTTACGAACATTATAATATGGATTACAATATGGCTATGGACTACATCTAACTTAGATACTATTTACAATCCTACCCTCTCTGTCTTCCTAATCAGATAGTAGGACAAGGAAGCTTACATTGTTGACAACACAGAAGAATTGATAAAACATATTACTTCAGATCGTTGCCATAATTATCCTGGCTTAACATAACTGTATATCATTATGACTAATATACAAGTACCGAGATCCAATATGATATTTTAACTATCTATCGGAATTATTGATTTCAGTGAAATAAACTATCCTCATACTTTCTTACGAAGAATAAGGTTCTTATTTATATTATTACTAAATTATGAATATCTCTTTCCCCTGATGATGAAAACTGTTACGTAATACCAACAGTATTTCTGGAGGTATTAATAGGAAATGATTGAAACAAAATCTAAGATGATAGCGAGCCCAATCCAATTCCGACTGGAAGGGATTGGAGGGCCGGGGAGAGCCTTGGAGTGGGTTGACAGTTGGGCTCATTCCCTATTACTTACACTTCCTGTCCACTACTCCAGATATTTTTCATAATATTTTTCCTATTGACTTGATATTTTTCACCATCTTGGACTCCCCTCACTTGTATTTATTTCTTCAAATATTTATTCTGTAATAGACTACAAGCATTTTATATGCAACTATCGTTTTATATAATTAAATAATGGAGCAGAGAGTCCTTCAAATATTAAAATCTGTCATAGACATAATGCAAACGTAAATAAATGAATGAATTAATGCTCAAAATGGAATTAATTAAGCGATGCCACGACGAAGGTCCCGGGTACAATTCGCTTGTGGCAGATTTTGTGTAATCTATTAAAAGCCGGGGATGGATCTTTTGAGACATGGAGCTAATTTAGCCTCTATTAAGTGCGTACTGTAATATGGGGAAAATCAGCCGGGTCACCGTGATCTAGGACAAATAACCTCCTTGCAAAACCATTACCCAAGGAACAGCATACACGTATTGTTGATAGCAGTTATTTATGTATAACTGTATAATAATATTATAGTATTTATAATGTAATTTTAAGGATAGGTCCAGGGAGAAATTTTTAGATACTTCTCTATTAAACAAGGAGACCCTATATCTCCAGCGTTATTTAATTTGCTGATGCAGAAGGTCATAATGACAACTGAAGATTGATATATAATGTGACAAATTAACTGAAATATATTTTCATAAATAAATTTTAGATAATTTTTTAGGAGAGACTATTATTATTAGATATTTGATTTGAGAGTTGGCACTAGTAAAGAGAAGCAACATTCTTCTCTTTTAAGAGCTTATATAGTAAATGTGTACAGTGTACTTTATAAATTAAATATTACTATACAACAAACTATAAGCCTAAATATTTATATATTTACCTCGGAGTGGGTTGACAGTTGGGTTCACCCTTTCTTCTGAAGAGCATAAATATTCAAGAGACCAGTTGTTCCGAGGAGATACGGGTCATCCATCGCTTGGCTATTAACCAGTGTGTTAAAAAATCTATTCAAAGTAAACTAAATACAATCTAGGCTCCACGACGATAGAAATGGCATAAGAGGAAGTAAAAGAAGGTGAAAAAGATAATTAAAGAAATAAAATACCACTACAATCCATGAAGGATCTTGAGTTTACTACATAGAAGATGCTGCACTGTTCCTAGGACAATAGCTGTGCGATGTGAGGGGCCTTTACCACTCTCAACCGCCAGGTTTTCCCCCAATTAAGGATACGTACTTTATAAAGCCTTAACTGTCAACACATTAAATAATTTATCAGCCACAGCTGGATTTGAAACTCAAGACCTTCAGTGCAGCATCTAGGAGCTCTACCCAAAGAGCTACCCCGCTCCTCGTAATTAGTTCAGTGATTATATTATTAGTAAATAAGAAATTTCTTTCCCTGCGAACATCTAATCAACTAATTAATTTTATAGGTATTACAAATTTATCACAGGCGTTTAGAATCAAAATCGGATGACTCCATAATTTTCGTTTGTTTAGTCAAGTAATCTTTTCTAACATGACATTTAGCCGCCTTATTTCTGATGGTTCATTGGTATTCACTTCTTCAGATATTTATCCTGTATTTGACTACATGCATTTTATATGAAAATGTCGTTTAATATAATTAAATAAACATACTAGCAATTAGATAGATAGAAATTTTATTTGTCTTTGGGGCTTCTCCATACAAATAGAGCCCAGCTTGGCTATAAATTATAATATTATGATTTTAACAATTTATAATACATATAAGTTCAAAATGAAAATAAAAATAAAATAAAATTTACTGGTTTTCAAAAAATATATAACAGGTTAAAGAATAAACTATTACTGGTGTTATGATGGAAACAATAAAAATAAATAAACAAAATATCACTTTTAAGATAAACTAAAAAATAAACACATAATAGAAAATGGTCTATGATAAACAATTTAGCACTTTTTGAACTCCCATGCAATAATAAACTTTATGTAACTTATCTACACTGTCGATATTGAGTATATACAGCTATATAGCTACATATATATATATATATATATATATATATATATATATATGTAGCTATTGAGTATATATAGCTTGAATTCTTTGGTTATCAGAAGATTCAAATATGAAGTGTTGAAGAAATTGTTTTCTATATCCATTGTGTGCTGGGCAGTGAAGGAGAATGTGATGTAGACTATTGTAGATAAATTGATTGCATAATATACATGTTTCTTGTGACTAGAACAAAAAAGTTGTGTTTTTCCCATAGATTCTGGTATGTTCTGGATTAGCAACTCTTAATTAGCTGACACATTTCAATTTATCTATATGAACTTTGAATGTGAGGTACGTTTCTGGATCGGGAGCATTTTAACTGCCTAGAATTCTTTGTAAAGGGTAGCTAGTTGAATTTAGATTTCTTTGAATGTCGGCTGAGAAATATTGATTATGTGCTTTCCAGTATGTCGTCTTTGAATCGAAGAAGTCCGTTTGTATGGTGAACAGTAAGCTCTTCTGCAAAGGCATTTGGTCTTCTATTGCTCTAAATTCTATCTATCTACTAGCAATTAAAGAAAACAAATTAAATAGGCTCACACCGATAGAAGTGCAAACTAAAAACATTGGAATAACTATGTTATTCTTTAAATTATATTAAGAAATTGTAGTTATCACTCGAAGTTAGATTGCCCAAATGAAGATGACTAGGTGAGGTAAGATACATTTTTTTGAAAATGACGAAGCAATATACCAACATTTTTGTGGACATTTAATAAATATATTCATTAATGAAACAAGCTATTATGTATTAAAACTATTATGCAGCTAGCTGTTTGCAGTATTCTACAAGCCTAATTAGGCTTGTTAGTGGTAATAAAATTTAATTCTAAATAAAAATATTTAAATGGACAGTCCTGAGAACTGCCGACAGAAGTGAAAACTTCAATACTTTGGAATCACTTTTTTGGGAGGGGGAATTTCGAAATCAATTATAATCTGAATTATTTAGACTTAATCATTTTTAAATTTAAATTATTAACATTAATCTGGTTTTATACTATATTGGCAATCCGAGAAATTATATACATATTCAAGGAGTTTATTTATTAATCAAAACATATGATGGAATTCACAACAAATAAAAAATGCAAAAACAGCACAGAAAAAGATGGAAGAAAAAAAAAGGAGGACAGCAACTCAGTGCTCTACCACAGAGCTATCTCCCTCCCTACCTAATGATTTAGTACGCTCAATTGGTCATCAATTGGTATTTCCAAAAATGTTATCTGGTGATGATCACACTCAACCACTAGTTTTTTTTTCCAAATACTACAGAGAATAGGTGATCCTATGCAGGATATCCTGAAATTGAAAAATCGATTTATTTCTGACAAGAGGATAAATGATTAGCTGCTACACCCGGAATAGAACCCAGGCTTGTCTTAGCTCTCCAGCTTCTAATTCAAGTTTTACATAAGGTTTAAATTTTTAGTCGAATAGTATTGACCGTTATCAGATATAACTCGCTTAAGATACATGCCATAAGAATAACTAAATTCTATAATAAATAAATATAAATAACTAGTACTGTATTTTAATTAAAAAATCGATTACGGTTAAAGAAATTCCGAGAGAGGAGATATTTCAAAACCATTACATCCAACTAAATTATTTCGAAATTAACCATATTATTTTTTACAAAATATTGTAACTAATTACCATTTATTTGTTATTTTATTTTGAAATGTATATTAATAAGTATTACATACTATATTTTAAATCAAAGACAGATTCCGCATAATGGGATTTCAAGAAAGTTGATAATTTCAATATCATGCCATGGTAAGCATGTGATATCCAACGAGGCTATTGATTAGTAACTATTAAGCAATTACCATTAATTAAATTACTTAACCACAAACTATCACAACTATTTATCGTATATTTCTTAATATCATTAATAAATAAATAGATATACATACATATGAAAAAATATGTACATAAGAATCTATTTTACGCTAATATATAACCAACAACGTTACTGAATCTTAGATATTAATTAATTAAAATTAGTAATTATAATTATTTAACTTATTTTTTCATAACATACCAATAATATATAGTAATAAGTAGGAGCAATACTGTTTAGTTTACTCGTTAGGCGTGGCCATTACATGTTATCTATTGGGGTTATTGAATAGTATTCATTTTTGTAATTATATATTTTTTCTCTTTATATATTTATCCACACCTGTCAAATGAAAACAATGACAATCAGCAGATTGGCTGACAGTAAAATAATATACAATGACATAAGAGGCATGAAGAAGAACAGTACCCATCTGTAACTTTCTCTTGGCTTGATTCAATTTTCTATAGTAATAGATCCCTTATCCACGTTCTCTTCTCCTCCTAGTGTTCTCAGGCATGAGAGTCGTGGCCATTTGTTGTATCAATGGGTTTGGGTGTCCGTGTAGTTTTTCTTGAAAGCGCTTGTAGTACGTTCGTATGTGTTCGTCAACCGGTGGTATTTTTAAGTCAGTATATTAAATCCCTCTCGACGGACGATGGTAGTTTGTGGAAGCATACCAAAAGACTCTTAAAATACCGAGAGATGTCGGCACCTCTTAGAAAAGAAGACGGCTCTTGGGCTGTGTCGGACGAGGAAAATTCTGAGCTTTTTGCCGACCATCTTTCTTCCGTGTTTACACCACATACTGACTTCACAAACAAAGAACACGAAATATTTGTAAATAACACACTTGACATTCTCTTTCTTGTTTTTTAATCATTGAAACAATAGGATATTTCCATTGTATAGGAAATTTCGTGGTTCTAAGTATTGAATTATAGATTGTCGCAAGGAACACTTGAGCTTTCCTAGGCATTTGCTGGAGCAGCTCAGCATTTATTAAGTCATATCCCGGGGCTTATTTTTTTGGTAAATCTCTAATTATTATCTTTAGTTACCTTTTTTATATTTCTTTCATCCACTTTTTGGCTCTTGGTAGTATTTTCTACTTCTGCCTGTTGAGGTTGTGGTTGAAACGCCTCTTCAAGATAGTCTGCAAAAAGGACTGCTTTTTTCTTATCGCTTTTTGCCTAGGTTCCATATGTCACCCTGATAGAAAATAATTGGGTATGTGGCCTCTTAAATGCTTTAGTACATTTCCAGAGTGAATAATCAGTGTCCTTCCGGGATGTAAGATTGCTTAGATACCTTCCAAGCTTTTCGTTATTATCTTTTTTAATCACCTCTTTAAGATCATTACAGAGCTTGTTCAATATTCGTTTATTTTCAGGAGTATGAACTTTCTGCCAGACCTTACAAGCCTTTCTTTTTTCCTTGACTAATTTATTCACTTCTAGTGAAGGGACCCTAAAAAGGGTCCAGTTAGTCTTGCTATTTGTCTGCCTAGCCGGGTTTGACTGTAAGACTACCTCTTCATTTATAAGAACCGGCGAGTGGTCTGAACAAAGGTCCTCACTGTTTTCAATAGAAACGTAGTTGCTAGATATTCCGTTTATCACAAAGAAATCAATAAGGTCAGGTGGTTAGCCCCAGAAGGTGTTTTTAGCATTAAAGTCACCTCCAATGATACATCGAGTATGTAATGTGTTTCCAGTTGTCTGTTTATGCGGTGTGATGGGTAAATGAATGGGACTATGTTTTAATGACGATTTGATGATAATCGCGGTGCCACCGTGTGCCGTTTTGTCAGGGTGATCAGTTCTGTAAATAATATAGTCTGAAAAATAGATTTTTGATCGTGAAGCAATATATGTTTCAGTGATAAGTTCTATGTCTGTCCTTTTTTCATGTAAATATAAATCAAGTTCATTCCTGTGTTGTATCAGTCCATTAGAATTCTATAGGAGAGTTGACAAGGAGCCAGCTGTTAAAAAATTAGTGGGCATGGATGTGGTCCCAGGCTTGTGTAACCTGAGTTAACTGTTGGATACGATTAAAAAGGGGGTGGATAAGGTTGTTAAGACCAGTTAGTATTTGAAATAGTTGAAGAGGTGCAGTATCATAAGGGGGTACCGGCAGAGTACTGTAATTCATCATACCTGTTTGAACATTATGTTGTGGTGTCTTCTGAAGTGGTGAACTAATAAGCCAAGAGGCTTCTGAAGTCCACCAGTAACGAAGTCGACGCCACAACAATATAATGTTCAAACAGATATGACAAATAACAGTACTCAGCCGGTGCCCCCTTATGATTATCGTGTTTGATTTCTTGGCTTCCGCTAAGATACCACGCTGTTCCCCGGATGTCCTGGAAGATGGTGCTGTACAGGTCTGAGATTTGAGAATTCTTGTGAATCTGGTGGCAACTGAAAAGGTTGAGCTGGTGGAGGCCGCTGATTGTAATGCCCTGAACTACGCTAAATTTTTAAGTTCCTCAGTGTATGACAGCCTTTGTAGTTGTTTTACTGCAAGATTTGCTTTCATGATGCCCGCCACAACTTGCACACCTTGGTGGGTGGTTACAGTAACCTCTAGTATGACCATATTGCTGGCACCTTAAACACTGAGGAATGTCTTTTTTCTTCCGTGGTTCTTCGATTGTTATTTTTGTGTAATAGATACATTTTAAATCATAGATGTCTTCTTTGAAAGTTTCTTTTCTTATGTTTACAAAGAACATTGGTAAGGGCTTTTTAAATCTTAAAATAACGTTGGTTACATTAGAAGCTTCGTAACCTTTCTCTTTCAATTCCCTTTTTATAATACTAATTGGTGTAGGCCCTTAACCATTATCCTGGGGCATCTGTCCTGTGGGAGCTGAAAGGTGTGAAAATCTGCACCTTCACTTCTTAGGCTCTCATTTAAATTTCTGTAAGTTTCAGGTGTATCTGGATAAACAGTTACACCTTTAAGCGTGGTTTTCACTGTAAATTTGTTTGGTCCGGCTTTTTCTGTTAGAGATGCAATTAATGCAGAGTCATTTTCTACACTATTTATGTAGAGCGGGGGTGGTCTTTGATTTAGCACGTGTCTCGTAGTATTTTCTAATTCTTCTTCTGGTATTGAGGTTAGTATTTGAAAACTGTAGTGTGTTTGGATTGGCGCTTGTCCTTTCTGTCTAATATGATCCTGTTCAATTAGTAAAGATCATTTACGACCAGTAACTACCTCCCAGGAACCATTATTATTATTATTAGTACTTAAATTTAAATTGTCCGCGTCCATTTCACTTACCGCCTGCGAAGAAGTAGACTCTTCGCCCATGGCTGGCCGTAAAACCCGCACTTTTATTATTTAAGTCTTAAATCTAATCTGTCTGATCAAAATAAAAAACCCTTTTTAAAATGAAAAACAGAATATTAAAACATTAACTGCAGTTGTTTTTATAGCTCATAAAACTAACCTATTTTCACTTTCACCTCGATCATGTATTTTTATTAACTACACTAATTGTTCAAAGTATTATAACCAGTGACAATTTGTTTATTAAAATGCTCCATAAATAAAGAGTAATAAGTAGTTATATATCGTACTCTAGGATGTATTCATATGAATACTCTAAAAAACTAGGTTACTAACTTGTAATTAATTAATTAAAATCAAGTTAATCAATTCTGAGCTAATATAACTAATAATTATCTTTTTAAATTATTGAATAATAAATGATAATGTATTTTAGATCAAAAGATATATTACGTTTAAAGGGAATGAATGAATGAATTAGGATGAATTACATTATTTATGTCTTCAAAATTTAATTTAACTTAGTTCAAAATGTTAATAAATAATCTTTGAAAAATAAATATTAATTTAATTTAATTTATTCAAAATATATAACTAATTACTATACGTTTTTTAAAATAAATATAATAAATAGATACAATTAGTAATGTAATTCACGCTATATGTAAATGGAAAATACATGATATTCAACAAGATTACTGAATAGTTACTATTAATGAATGAAAATTAATCACATTGATTCTTTAAGTAACAGTGATTGTAACTAATTACTTTTTAAAACTTTAAAATAATAAGTTACAATCTATACAATCTATATCTACAATATAAGTTTTAATAAATAATAATTTATTTTGATTCAAAAATAAAGATTCCGCATAAATTGGTACGGTAGAAGGGTTGTTACAGAACCTGGCAATTACATGATATCCAACGAGGAATGAATATAGGAAATTAAAAAGAAAAAAAAAGTCTCCCCCGGATAAGTTGAGGAAGCTCCGTAGGAAATTACCCGGAGTTCCTGGGCTGGTAATAATATATCAATATATTTCACACGCTATTCTCCACAGCTACCTACCGATTCTTTTACTCCACCTTGAAAAGAAAAAAGCATTTTTACAAACTCTATAGTTGTTTATTTTTTTGTGATAAAGTCATTAGTTTTTTTAGGTTAGTTCCATTAAAGTTATATATTATTACTCGTATTTTGTAAATTTATAATACTACTTGTTGCACTGTTGTCAAATGCAAGTGATTAACAATATGCGTGTTTTAGCTTCATCACTTTTCTTTTTTTCAAAAATTAAATTTTATTTACCACTAAGCTTGCATTCCAAAGTCAGCTTATAGAAACCTGTTTTATGATAAGCATCATTAATATATCAAAAGAATATACTTATTATAAATTTGCACAAACATTTCCCTCGCTTAAACACTTTTGTTTCTCCGTTAGTTGTGCTTATTTCCAAAGAAATGCTTAGTTGTATGTTGTTTGTTGCTGAATAAACTACACATCTGAGCATGAATATCATGTGCTCAGATCGGCTTGAAAATTATGGGATTACAATTCATTCAGTTTAGCATGTGGGTCATTTTCAGAAAAATGACACTTTCACTATGCCTTTTCTTGAAATCTTCATTTATCAGTTAATAGTATTCATTTCCTAAAACTAAACTTACTGAATAAACTACATAATTATAAAATGCTCAGATTGCCCGTAGCTGATTGGTGATAAGAGCTACTTCAAGCTGATGTCATCATTTTGTCCCGTTAGTTACTGTCACACAATTTTTAAAAACTGTAGTTAGTGATGAACAACTTTCTCTTAAATTTTAACAGTTATAATCACTCTTTTATGAATATATAGAGAGAGCTAAGTAATATTTTAAAGGGGAAATCCTACTTCAAGGTTAAGGATATAATTCCTAAGAAAATCATTTTCCCACAAATTTGTCGAATTAGTTGCCTTGCATTCGTTACTGCATTAGTTACTTGAAAAAGTGCTAAGTTTCACCAATTAAGTTAAAACGTTCATTTGCAAAATTATTTTGAAGTGAAAAGATACCTGTAGTTATGCACTGGGACTATCCTTTAATCTTTCAATGTAAAATTATGTTATATTATCATAAAAACTTTCATTATTCTTCAGATTGTAAAGGTAGTCGGTTGCATGTTAATTAGTTGAAGTTTGTACTTGTGTGACTCACTTAATCGCAGCCTTAAAAAAATTATGGTTGAATGATATCTTTTTTTTATTAAAAGAGATATCTCTTGAAAAAATCACGTTAATAATGTAACTTTTTTTAAAGATGACTCTAGAGAAACATGCCCTTCATTTCAATTGTCTAGACTACAAACGTTCGTCAAACAAAATATAAGCTACTCGAAATTGAAGGTAAACCTAATATTAATTTATACAAATTACTCAGCTATTGCCGAAGGGATGACAAAACGCCTCGTTTTTTGTCCAAGGCTTTTTCACCTATGGTCAATGGGATGCTGATTTTGATTTTTTGCTGACTATGCATCTAAAAATAAAGGGTGTGTGTTTGTCGTTTGGTCTAGGAGTCGACAAAAAATAAATACAATGCTCTGAAACTGGAGTTCACAAAGTGATATTGACATGTTTTTCCACCAAAACAATTCTTTTTGGCAATATATTCAATGTGAACTGTCCCTCAAAACATTTGTTCTTGATATTGGTCAAAATGACCGGTTTCATCATTTATTTATAACATTTCCTCTTCAAATGTTATTAAATATTTTAAGATAATGTCATGATTTTTATTACATTTGTGTATACAATAATATTATAAATTATTTCGTTCTTAAGCTTCTAATTTTCAGAGATATCTATGTGTTATACCTAAAAGTACGAACCGGTCATTTTGACAGGTCATGAAAATATGACGAATGCATGTTGTGTATTCCCGGAATTTTTATACACCTATAATTCCCGGAAATTCCCGGAATTAAAAAATTCTACGTTTTCAATTTATTATGCGTAAATTTATGTATATGTAATATATACAATTTCAATTTAGTATTCTTGCTTTCCGTGCATAGTTGCGAGTTGCAACGCGCACTACTTTTTATACTGTGTTGATACTACTCTTTATGTCATGTTTGAATGAAATATATTTTATTTTACTTTAAACTAAATTATCTTATGAATTTATAGTTTTATTTCTTGAATTCTACTATTTTGTTTAATTAAAAAAAGAAACTGACCGGTTGGTAAAAATAGTTATATGGTAAATCTTCGTAGTTCTATTGATAAAAACATATCAAAAAATGTCTGGTTTTGACCAAGTTTCGCTGATTTAGGAGTGACCATATTTTTCTACTGAAGTTATTGAATTATAAAGGTATTCTAATAGGTATGTTATTACATAGTATGCTGAAATTTAATTTTAAAATTTAAGTAAAGATTTAGTGCTTCATAAGTAGTCTAGAATACTGTAATAATCAATGTAATAATCAAACTGTTGAGTAATCTGAAGGATTTATTAAATTATATGTATTGAAAGCAGTATTTTCCTACGAAATGAAGTATATATTTACTTTAAAATTGGAGAAAGAAAATCTATATCCAGTAAAAAAATTGTATTCCTTATTTATCGAGATACGTTTCGGCCTAGGCCATTCTCAATCTTCTGTTTAATATTGTTTCATTGTTACCCTATTATATGCTTCACAGTTCAACTACAAGTCATTCATCTCATTTTAAGTGGTTTTATTCTATTTAATTTTTTTTTTAATTTTGAGGGAGCCATGGGGAACCAGAGGGAATAAGTTACTCAACATTAACAACTTATTATTAATTGACTATAGAGGACATGGTTCCCGCTGAATTTAAAACATTTTAAATAGAATAAAACCACTTAAAATGAGATGAATGACTTATGGTTGAACTGTGAACCATATAATAGGGAAAATAAATGAAACAATGTTAAACAGAAGATTGAGAACGGCCTAGGCCGAAACGTATCTCGATAAATAAGGAATAAAAATGTTTACTGGATATAGTTTTTTTTCTTCAGTTTTAAAGAATAAATTATATGATTGAGTCCAGTTGACCTTTTTTTTAAAATGTATATATTTATAATTTTTTTTAAAATTTTAAAATAACATTAATGACAATCACAAATTAATTATCTTTAAGGGAATTTAACATCATATAAAATATTGTAAACATGTTTTCAATGGAATTTTTATGTCTATATGCCAATTTTAGTTAGGTGGATTGTAATTTATAATTTATCTTACAATATTTGTCTATATGTTATTAATAACTAATGAGCACTTAGAGGGATATACCGAGAGATGGTTTAATGCGGTAAAAACTTTATATATTTTCATATGGTTACCGATTATATAAATACATAATACTACGGAGCATAGCAATTAGGTGCTAGAGGATTGAATTGCCGTTTCGAAGGTTTCCGGTTCCAATCCGGCTGTGACAGAAAATTTATTTAATCTATTAACAGCCGGAGATGGATCCTAAGGGATGTGGAGACCCCCCCCCCCCTGGGCTCACCCAGCCTCAATGAAATGGTTACCTTTAATAAGGAGAATGGCTGTTGAGCGTGATCATGGAAAAATCATCTCCCTGCAGAACCGTTGTCCAAGTATATATATTGCGGGCGAGCAACTTGTCCTTGATTGATTTAATTATCCTCAAAATCATATACGAACCATCATTTAGGTCATATGTTCCTTGCTCAGTCAATTTATGCTTACTCTGATCATGAAAAAGCATTTTGGAACTCCCTCAACCAGGTTATCCGTACCACCCATTTACATGATGACCCAGATCTTTTGGCACCTATCCAAAATTTAAATGGGCTTTTTATGGACTGCCTAAAAATTTAGAGGTTTCGGTGACTTCACATGACTATTTCAAGATTGCTTATTTAGCCTATCCTTTTTTTTGTCTTATTTCAAATTCAAAAACTGCTGATGTTTATTAATTATGTCGTAACCAGAAGAAATAAGTTTTGTAATTATTTTAATGGAATGAAATGAGCATAAACAAATATTTTTTTTGTGATAGATATAATATAAACGTAAATAAATGAATGAATTAATGCTCAAAATGGAATTAATTAATCCTTTAAAGACATAATAAGGGAGCGAAGTGTTTCAGTGTACAGCGATGCCATACCGTCCCAGTTACAATCCGATTGTGGCAGATTTTATGTAATCTGTTAAAAGCCGGGGATCTAATAGATTACATTAATTAATTTGAGACCTGGAGCTAACCCAGCCTCCATAAAGTGCGTACCATAATAGAGGAGAAATCTAGCGGCTGACCGTGATCTAGGGCAAATTACCTCCTTGCAAAACCTGTTATTCAGTCATATTCATGTACTGAATCATAGACCCTTCGTGAGTAGTGGTGAAACATATTTTTTGTTGTTTTTTTCAATGAGATTATCATGGTACAGAAATATCAACAGACAGACTAAATGTACAAAAATATTCTGTTTTTAAGGTCATATGTTTTGCTTTGTTTATTTTGTTAAGATAGTAAGTTCCTGGTATCTTCTTTGAAAATATAATATAAAACATGAGAAACGAATTGATGGAGAAAGGCTATGAAGTGCAGTATGCTGCATCATAGTGGAAATTGAACCATTAAGATGATATTTTTTCTAACAATTATAGACAGTCCTGGTGATGACAGGGCTCGTTTGAGACCTTATAAAATCACCGCCAGTTCTGTGAAGGTAGCTCAAACAAAACCCAACACGTAGGTTAGGGCTCTATCGCCGTTCAATACTGCACTTGGTGCTTAGTCATTCGTTTTTAACCATCTATAGTTAAAGGATTGTACAGGCATATTTGTACCCACAAAAGGAAGTTTTCGAAGATTACTAGATTATTCTGATGAATATGTTTTAGTCTTCATCAGAAGATTTGTTGTTGTTTGGTTTTTTAAGGATAAAAAAATGCTAATTGTTATTGTTGTCGTCATTTATGCACAAAAACCAATTTATTATAGTATGTATAATATAATTTTAAGGTTAGGTCCAGGAAGAAATTTCCAAAGACTTCTCTATTCAAAAAGGAGTTAAATAAGGAGACCCGAAATTTTCAGTGTTATTTAACTTGGTGCTGCAGAAGATCCCAATGACTATTGAAGATTGGTGCATAATGTGTCAAATTAACTGAAATATCTTGAAAATTTTAATAAATTTAAAGTTCTTAACTTTTAAAATTTTCCACAAATAAATTTTAGATCATTTTTTACAAGAGACTTTCTTAGATATTTGACATGAGATTAGGGACTACTAAAGAGAAGCTACATTCTTCTCTTTTAAGAGCTAATATAATAAATGTGTACAGTGAACTTTGAAAATTAAATATTTTATTTTAGTATATAAACACTTTTTTGGAATCCTGCAATCTGCCACTAAATTAAATATTACTATACAACAAACTATAAGCCTAAATATTTATATATTTACCTCGGAGTGGGTTGTAATATAAAATACTGCTGCTATTAATACTTTGGTAATGTTATAAAAACCTGAAAATATTACAACTACAGCTATCGCTATTACAGCTAAGAGAGGGGAAAAAATAATTCACAGGAAACCTTGAAACAGAGTTTTTCGAGGTGCACCATCGCTGACGTTTCCTGGTCTAAAAATATCATCTCCATTCTCCTTCCTTTCGTTGTTCCTAATAGCTATCTGAGGTAATTAAATTTCGCCGTACAATAAATGTTATTGTTAAATTCTGTTTAGATAAATAAAAAATATTCAATTAAACTATTCAAATACAAATAAATTCAACTAGTTGATGAAAAATTTCAAATCATAGAAAGAAGGAACAAGTTCTGTTCGTTGAGGAAATCCGATCAGCTAATGAAATTGGTATTAAAATTTCTTAATTTTAAACGAGTTCCTAAAATCCATGATGGATAGAATGATTTATGACGACTAATCAAACTAATCTGTTGGCCTGGCATTTTTTTTCAATTAGTAATTTTTGTCCCTAGAACAGGGGTCGGTAACCTACGGCTCTTTAGTTCCATACGCAAATATTAATTATTTTATAAGAAAAAAAATATAAAAATCGTTCTGAATCGATTAACGAAGATTGGGCACCGATTCTATCTCTCAGCCACTTGTACTCGATTTTCACCGCACCCCTGCCCCGTGACACGCGTCGTCACTGTCATCAGTCCGTCGGAAGGTCTCGAACGACGCCGTCGTCGTATGTTTCAATGTAGGTTTTAATCCGCTTTCGTCGCAAGACAATTTGGCTTCTTCACCAGTGCTTTGGCGGTGACGTATAGATTGTTGTTTCAAGTAAAAGAATTAGAAGCGAATTATCTTCTCAATGTTATGTATATACATATATATAATAATAATAATAAACCGAAGTAAAGGTAGGCAAGACAATAAGTATTATATTTTTAAAATACATATTTTTTTTCCAAACAAGATACCTAACTACTTTTTTGAAGTCAATAAGGATTGTCAGAAAAGAAATAAAGTACTACTGTTGGATATTACCGCGAAAGTGTTTTTATTAAAATATTCATTTAATAAATTACCAATTAAATAGCTTTTGTTATTTAAAAATTAGCGTTTAAATAATAATTATGAGTGTAAGTACCTATAAATTGCTATTTAAAAACCTGTAACACTACAACCCGTGCACGGTTTTAGGGTTCAGTGCATAGTAGAGACTGTGCTGTTTCATGGAGAACGGTTCTGCAGGGAGGTAACCTCCTAGGTTACGCTCAACCGCCAGATTTCCTATCTTATGTTGGGTACCATATTTTATAGAGACTGGGTGAGCCCCAGGAGGGTCCTAGATCCTATATGATCCATCTCGGTTTGCAAACAGACTAAATAAAAGTCTTGCCCGCAGCGGGATTTCAACCAGGATATCCGGCGTGGCAACTCAGTGCTTTAACACTGAGCCACTCCGCTCCCATAAAAAAATTGTTAATTAATAAACCTATTTTGGAACTGGTTTGTTTTGAAGAAAAATTAATTCTTTTTGCAAAAGATATTCAGAGTGGTAAATTACTTCATTTCCAATTTCTAAAGCAATATTGCGATAAAGCAAGTGCAACTGTTGGCACGAATTACTTCAGCACAGTTATACAAAAAATTAAAGATGACTTTGCTTACAGATTTGATCAATTCAAAACCAACAAAACCACTCTAGCAGTCATAGTAAATCCTCTCAAAACAAATAGCAACGAAATCCACATTGAGCCATTTGGAATTGATACTGGATCTCTAGAAATGCAATTAATCGATTTAAAAAGTAAAGTTTTGTGGAGTGGAAATTTTACAAAGTTTAAAAGTGGAAGAGTTGGAAGTCCAGAAATGATGTACTTAACGGAACAAAAGTAGACAGCTTTAAAAGAAATGCCGTGAGTTGAGACACATATATTCGGCTCATGGAATTGTCTTTCACATTGCTACAGTAAGCTGAAGAAGTTGGCATTTGAAGTGCTGACTATCTTCGGATCGACAAATTCGTTGGAGTAAGCGTTCTATTGCATGAATATAATTAAAAGAAACACTACTTATGTATGAATGAATAGATTAGTTTTTTTATCAAAAAACTTTATTAAATTTTGTGGCTCTTTAAAAACTTTGAAATTTTGTAAATTGTAATTTTTGACTCTTCCGACTCAAAAGGTTGCCGACCCCTGCCATGACGAAGGGAAGAAGGGATTTTCTTCAAAATTAGCGCTAAAATTACAAACCACATAAGAACAATCCTCAGAACTCCTCATTAGCATGTGCCTATTGTTTAAATATGGCGACTTAAAATATATTTTATAAGAAATATAATGTAATTTGGACATTCGTCAAGAAATATACAAAATGTTTAATAATCAGCGTATCAAGACTTTCTACCTTCAGCGTCTACTTGACCTTCTGCGTTGTAAGTTGCACACAAGTTCCTTGTTTCTCCGCTCCACTTCCTTAGATTTACCATTATCTTTCATCTGTTCCTTTGTATTCTCATTTCTTTTAAATTGAATTTCGTCATTACGATGAAAAATATGTCATTTTACCCTCCATTCCTATATACAGTCGTGGTCATAGAAATTGCATCACCTATGATTGTTACCTTTTTGATCCTCAATGTGTAAACAAACAGTAGAATTGTATTGGAGTGAAATAGAATCAGTGACTCATAGTTTAGTTGTGCCTAGATTATCCAATATTAAGCACGTATTTCTTAATACGTCCAATATACTGAGTTCCAAAAAATGTCTAATTAGGAGAAAGTTAAAATAGAGACGTTTGCTAAAGCTGGACTTTCTTCGCATGAGATAGCAAGGAGGGTGATGTGCAACCAATCCTCTGTGATAATAATAATACACATAAATCTTTCCACGGGATCTACCGAGCCAAAGAAAGAGACTGAAAGGAAAAGGAAGACAGATGAGCGTTCAGATCGCATGGTGATGAGATCCTTAGAAAATCGCTTCAAAACTGCTAAAGAAATATCTAGAGATCTAGCAGATAGCAATTTAGTAGAAGTAAGTTGAGAAACAGTTGGCAGAAGATTAAAAGAAAAAGGTTTATGGACAAGAAAACCAGCAAAAAAGCCATTCCTTAACAACAAAAAAATGAAATAATCTCACCTAAATTGGGTGCAGAATTTTAAAAATTGAACTTCTGATGACTGGAGGAATGCTATATTTTCAGATGAGAGTAAATTCAATATCTTCAGTTCTGAATATAAAAAAATGTTGGAAGAGAGTTTGATTTCCTACACCGGTGAATAGACAACTTGTGGATGGTCATGAAAAAAGAAATTAATATTGCAAACCCTAAGAATAAAGATGAGCTAAACAGGAAATCAAAAAAGTGGGGAATGAGGAGATTAGTGACGAAATCATAAAAACTTTGATCGACTCGATGCCAAACAGGATCGGCGCAGTTATCAGGGCTAATGGCGGTTCGACAAAATACTATTTTGTATATATTTTATATATAATATAATAATACTATTTTATATATTTTAATAAATATATTTTTAATGTTTTATACAATTTTTCCAAATAAATTCCAATAAGCAAGCAAAAAACAATTTTTTTTTTTAATTCCTGGTTAGCACTAAAGATTTTATCATTTTATGAATATTATTTATTTTTTGTTTGGGTTTTAACCATTTTTCACGCTAATATATATCATATATCACGCCTAATATATATTAATAACATTTTAAAACATTAAAAACATTTTTTAAAGTGATTCAATTTCTATGACCATAAAAATTTCTATGACCATTAGTCCTATAGACCATAACTATGGAATACCATGCAAATGGGCACATCAGACTACTTTGAACCATGACCATAAATTATTTGGTATTACTTTCCTTGCGCAACTATGAACGGAAAATATTCATTTTTCAATGGATCTAATCTTTTCTGAGTTCCCTGTTTTCAAAAAGGAATTGTTTGATTTTTCTTTTAACAACATTGTAAATCTACGGCTTCTGATGCTGAGTCAGACATTGGGAATGCCTAATCTTTGAAACTCTTCTTGAAGCTCCTAGCCTAAAAAAAAATCCTGTGAGAGTACCTAGACGGCATTGGGCTCAGGGCATGGTAGAGGCCGCACTGGTTTTAGAACAACGTTTGTACAGGGGGTTGATTCGTCTGAAATTGCACTCAAAAGCTAGGTTCTTGCTCCCTAATTTAGGGTAACCGCTTCATAAAGGTTAGACGAGACCAATTAGTTTATGTAAATCCCACAGATTCTTCTAGGGCTGTTAACAGATTAATAAATTCATCTACCACTACTGGATTTGAACCCAGCACCGTCGGGACAACGACTCCGCTACCTAGCTAACCTAACAACAGTTATTAAAAAAGGACCCACCCGTGATCTTAATTATACCTGGCTAACAAAGTTAGGACTTCAACCGTAGCCATATTAATATAAAGTCACAATAAACGAATGTACAAAAAATTACTTAAAATATAAGCCAAATTTTGATGGATATCTTTCATAGCCGATAATGTAGAAATAAAGAGAAACAGTTAAAATATGGAAGAAATAAGTATTTTAATTTCATTTCTCTATTTTTCCATGGATTCCAAATTGCACTTGCACGCACACACACAAACACACACATACACGCACACTCTTAACTGTATCGTTTTCATGTATTTTTTCCAAAATACATCTGCAGATCTGGTGGACAGTAACCCTTGGAGCTAACAGCGAACCCCGGAGATCCCTCCTTGAATAGGTATTCGCTCCATAAGCTCTCCCTGGCTGTGACATATTGAGGCCACAACCACAACACCCTCATCCACCCTGAAAAGGTTCTGGTGCATAAAAAACAGGATTTCCTTATAAAAGTAGCATGCACATTTAATACTAAAGCGCTAGTAAAGAAATTAAATAAGTGGTATAACAATATTTAGGTGTCAGTTTACAAAAAATAAAACAGTAGTTACTATAACATAATATAATATATATATATATATATATATATATATATATTATATCAATGAAAAATAGCAAAAACTCAAAAAAGAGGCATAAATTATAAATATATTATAATAAAATGGGAAAATACCAAAATATTTAATATCTTTTTATTTAGTACATTTGTTATTGTTTGTTCATTTAACGTCACTTTATGTTGCAATGCGATCATTAATGAATACCTGACATTGTACAGGCTGGGGAAACCCGTTTAATCTTAACTTAACCGTTTAAGCTTCCGAAGGACGGCATAACAAAGGATTTTTAACTCCCTTTAAAAAATCCACCTGCCGGCATGCCGCGATCTTGGGTTTAGTAGGTTGTTTTGCCAACCACTAGACCAAAGGTCACCGCTTTTGTGTCTAATATAAAGAAAAAAAAATAGTCGATGTTCCGCCAATTCAGGCGCCATCAGGGGATACAAAAGACAAATTACACCAATGAAGACAAAGTGCAGCACATCTCACATCAACATCCAAACAGACTGGATTCATCACATTGAGACAGCAACCTTACTCCAAGACGCTCAACAAGTAACTACCAGTATTTTTGATACCTAAGGCTTTGCTTTTAGAATTATTCTTATAGCATCCTATTTATAAAAATATTTTTTGTAGGTGAACAAGAGGCGAATGGTATGATATCAATTTTATTGCTTACTTGACAATTTTTTTACTGCACAATCAACTTCTAGTTATAAGTAAAGGGAGACTGGTCGTGTCTACCAATCTAGTGCGTTCCAATCATTTCCGGCCTAAGAACACTTACATCTTTTTTATGTAAATTTATTTTTTAACGTTCCTTGAGTGACGATGAACCAGAAGTTGGCATTACCTTAGCGACATTCCGGTGGCGAGAAAAAGAAGCCACCTGCCGAGAGGAGGTTACTTGGCGGAAATTAGTGAAGCCAGCCTCTTTGGACACAAAGGCTCTTACCAACTCCACCTTTTTTGTTAATCTCTTTGCCCGACCCGTTCTCTCCTTCCGCTTCGAGCATTATTCTCAAAGGACAGAGATTAATTGGAAATACTCGGAAAATTGAAAGCTCTCCCTGTGTGTGTGTGTGTGTGTGTGTGTGTGTGTGTGTGTGTGTGTGTGTGTGTGGTGTGTGTGTGTGTGTGTGTGTGTGTTTGTGAATAGCTTTATTTGTTCCGCCATATTATGGGTATATTATACATATTTTACGGATTCTAGGTTCGATTTAGTGGCTAGAAGTTATTGAAGTGAGACTTGTTTGTTTTATTACTAAGTCACGATTTACATTTATTTAATTATTTATTAAAAAAAAGTACCACTACAACCAATAAAGGATCTTAAAGAATCCAGTACGTTGTAGAGACTACTAATCAAACAATTGTGCAGAGAGTTGATCAGGCCAAGATCACTCACCAGTATATGTTTGAAATGACTGACTACGGGAATTCGATAAGTAGGTCTGAAAAACAGTAATGCTTACCAGGTTCGAGTAATAGATAATTTTTTAATTCCAGCTTTCGAGAAATTTTTAATGATTGTTGATGGTATCGCCATCGGGTCTTCACGGTCGCCGAGCTTGTTATATATAATTATATAAATTAATTCTTTAAGGTTTAAAGAAAAACAAGGATATTTTCTATTTCAGGATTTCCTGTTACTTATTAGTAAAGTATATTATCACCTAGGTTACTTTTCATTAATCACTACCAACTAACATATGATTAGAAAATATTTAAACAGGTTAATAAAATATTTATTTCAATGTGAAATTTTGAATTTGTATATTCCTGAGTCAAAAATTATATAAATAAATGGACCTTATTCTGAGGCAATATTGCTTCCTAAAAACAAGTATTCGAACCTTTGAATCTCAACAGAATCGTCTTTAACAGAATCATTTCTGTTAGGTATTAACATACTTCATTTTAAGTTCGCGCCTTATCTTGGGGATAATGTCTGTTACCTGTATAAAATATAGCACTTTCTTTTCCTTTGCACAAGATAAACTGATGTATTAAATATAATAATTAGTAAATTACTAATGTTGGAAACAGACCTAATCTTTCCACAAATACTCATAACATTTTTCAGTTTTTGAAAAAGAAACAAACATATAAAGCAGAAGTTACAAAAAAGTAGCTCGTTACGATAGTAAAAGCCAAAAAATAACATCTTACTAAACATAAATCGTTATTTCTTACAATTACTTCTTAAGAAACATTAGGTAATGGGTATTTTATATATTTTTATTAATAATATTTTTATGGCTTTAGATGAATTGGAAAATATTTAAACAAAGATATATAAATTACAGAAAACGATTTCAAATGAACCAGCAAATCTCCAGATTTAGAGACACTGGGGCTATGAGGCCCTGAGAGAGAGCGGGGGAAACCTTGAGCATTTAGAAACGACTCGATTATTTAGATTTAATGAACTAAGTTCCTCGTTGAAGTGAGGGAAAGGGAGAGAACTAAATCGTATTATTAAATGGTTCTCTTTCACAAACGGTATACGAATTAAGAAACCGCAATTAAAATGTCCAGTTGTTTAACCTTTGTTTTCCACTAACAACATCTGAGAACTGTCGTTTTTTTGTTGTATACGGTCTTAATTTTTACAGCACTTAATGAAAAAAATGCGAGAATCTGAGAGATGATCCCCTTCATTACGTAATCATTTATGTACGGTAATTTCTCTGTAAACGAAAAATTCCTTTTAACAAGAATTTTTCTGTAAGATGAAAGAAAATATGCATGCAATGAGGTCAGGCCTCAAGAGCCTTTTTTATGTCTTATGAAATATTAATATTAATCTGTAATAATATTTAGTCATAAGAGGGAGATTTTCTTTTATCTTATTGTTAATGGCTTTGAAAAGTTTTTTTATTGTTCGAATATTAATGGCGTGTAGTTACTATTACATAATAGATTAGTTATAAAAACCCTGTATCATTTAAACAAATGAATTTATGTATAATTTAGAAAATTCGCTTAAATGTTATTTATAAATTTCCTTTAGAGATGGAGCTCTTGTATAGACATTTCATTATAGGCCTATCGTTGATTGTGTTTATATCAACCTTTAAAATATCTTGTCACTACCAAGCTTAAATATTCATTATTTCAAGTCAAATGGTGGAGAGTTAACATTATAACATGCTAATGCAATGCACAGAGGCTGATATATTCCTTATTTTATTTATCACTTATGTTTTTGGTAATTGATAGAATCCTTATTTTATTTATCACTTATGTTTTTGGTAATTGTTTATGTTAGAAGAATTACATTTTAAATTATGTACAGATATCGAAACGGAGATATGTTATAGACCTCTTATCTAAAACGAATTGTTATTTTTTACTTATTTATATTTTTAAATCAGTGCTCCTACCAGTTATGTATTTATTAGTATGCATTAGAATAAAATTTATTTTATCAGCAGGAAAAAAAATCTGTAACACTACACGAAGAATCTTTGTCTAATACATGGAAAAGACTGTACTGTTTATAGGCCTACAGTTGTGGAGGAAGATGATTCACCCTAAATTACGCTTAATCGCCAGCTTTCCCTCAACCAAAGGGTACCCACTTCATAGAGGAAAAGTATACTTCCGCAGGATAAACAGTTTTATCAATTACTCTCTTAAAATCATAATAGCCAAAAACTCTAGTGAGAAGGATTCTACTTTGACCTTGAGATAAATTACTAAATACTCAGCCTAAAAATAAACAACCAAGTCCAAAGTCCAAAAGTTCGTATGACACCACTAGTCTCTTTCGTGTACTTTGCGCTAATCCCCAATTAGTAAGCGTTTACTTACTTAAACGTTATTCGTCAGAGTAGCTCAGTTTGGTCGTGAGGTAATTGTGATTTAAAACAGGTTATAGAGCATTTGTTAATGAGTGGTAGAAATATGAAAAAAAAAATAGTAAAATGAATCCAAGTTTCTATTTTTATTAAATTTCTATTATTAATTAATATTATCTATTATTAATACTATTAAATTTCTATTCTATCTGGTTATTCTCATGATACTGGCAATTGAACTGAGGATGATTCCTGGCTATACAACACCATGATTCGCTGCGAGACCATGAGCTAACAGAGGCCAAAACAAAATATGTCCTCGTGAAGGTAGATGAGGTTTAGAGAAGTTAAACTTTTATTTCGTAACATCTGAAAGCAGGATATTAAGAGAACCAGAGAGAAACATCGGCATCGACCCTATGAGTATGCAATACTGTTTTATTATTAATTTTATGTTTAAAATAAGCATTGGAAGATTACCAAATTTATTTAATCAAAGAATATGTTCTGTGAGAAGAAATTTATTTCACAAAATATAATCATTAATGAAATTCGAAAAATATATATTATGTATATATATTTTTAAACACACACATTTGGATTTCGTTGGCAGTCGGTGGACGTAGGTTTATGATTTGGTATTTGATTAAATGGTAGTACCCATAACAAACCTCTGGAATCACTGAGCACTAGATCTATTTAAAATCATTTTCAACCGATTGCGCAGTTCTCCATTTTAAGCTAAGCAAAGTAACGACAAGAAATATCATGATATGAAATGTTGGTTTTTCATGTTTCATTTTACGAAAAACTTCAAATGGGGGGGGGGACGTCACGAATAAAAGGCAGAAATAATAATAATAAACTATTTGTTTCCCGGAATATAAAATAATATATTTGTTTAATATGAAATATTTTTGACATGTATTTTTAAATAAATTATTTTTTGTTATTACTTCATTCAATTAAAATAATATATAGGCCATCCTCGTTTTCATTAATTATAATCTAATACAATTAAGATTTGGTTTATGATACAATGTTAAATCATCTTTGTGTTAAAAAAAATTGAGAATTCATAAATTATTAATTATTCCCAATACCTAGCAAGAAGTTCCGGAAATTTCAGTATCTGATTTGGTAATTATAGAGGAACAATTATAGAAAATGTATTTATTTTCAGTTTTTTAAGTATCTTAAAACCTATGAGTCTATTGTATCAATTATTTTACACAAAATAGAATTATATTAAAGCCTCTATTTAATTTTATCTTTTATATTTATATATATATTATCTTTAAATCAATGATAATAGGCATTCAGGTTCACAAGAGAATAACTCCGAAATTCCCAAAACTTAATTTTTAACATATATCACAAGCTTAGTCAAGCAGAACACATGAATGAACACTTGCACAAACTATCGAAAGTGTAAAGAAGTCAATTTCTGATATCCGGATTTATCCACTTTTGACCCTCATATCAATGACCTGCCTCATATCAATAATATTGAGTCAAAATATCTTCAAACCGCGTTAACATAAGAATTAAGAAAGAACGATTCGACAAAATAAAAAGCAAAATTTGTTCATAAATAATGAACTTTCATAGTTCATAATACAAACTCGGAATTCGTGGTTAATATGGACATTCATAGTAACTTCGTCTTGGTATTAGAAATTGAATCGCTGAGTGACAACTCCAGCAGGTTGAAGTGAGAGGAAGTTATTCAAAATATGGATAATTCGTAAGTAATAATTGCCAGCATTAATCGATTTACAAAAAAAAGAAAATTATCAATTTGACTTTACGTGGTAATTTTTTTAGACAATCTAATAATTTCCTGTAACTCGGGCTATTATCTTGAATTCAAATTCTGTCCTTTTGGGATTCCTTTTATAGAGGTGTCGGCCATGTCTTAAAAACGCAATGTGTTCTTGTACAACTTCTACCATCCACCTCTCCAGGAACCCTTCGAAGTTTCGATTATTTTTTGCTTTTACATGGTGGTGAAAGTCACTTTCAGTGACAAGGCACAGTTCTACCTTCCTTCCAAGGATTTTACTGAATGGTCAAAGGAGAAGCAGTTTCCGGAACGGCGCATATGAAACAGGGATCCTGACATATGACATCCATGCTAGGGCTGTTACTTTGAATTTCCTCATGACAGTGGCATGACTTAGCGTGGCAAAGTTCCAGGTACGAGTTCTGACTACTTTATTCTTGGACCTATTTTCATTTTTCTTTAATTAATCATGGAGGAGATCTCTAACATAGCACATACAATTTTTTATCAGGATCCAATGACTACTGATATTAATGAATTTAACTTTTACCCTGGCGATTTTTTAACTGATTTATATATATATATATATATATATATATATATATATATATATATATATATATATATATATATACTTTTTTTAAATCAAAAGAGTAAGCCTATAGAATTATTTTCTTTGAATTTCTCCATTCTTTCATTAATACATGGGTGTACCACAAGGAAGCTTTTAAGCCATATTGTCTTCCTTTACATCTCATATATTCCGTAGCATCCATTCACCACCATCAGTATCTTCGCTGAGGATACAGCCATTATTACATCCCATAAAGATCCAAACATGCCTTCTAATGTTCTTCAAAATCATGTATTCGATTTATAAAAGTGGTTCTACAAATGGAAAATCAAAATAAAAGCCTCTTAATCGAGACAACGAAGTACCTTCTAAAAACTATGTATTTTCTGGACTACAGATCTTCACTTGACTTACGAAAATAACGACTTATCTACAACAGAATACTATGACCTATTTGGACATATCGAGCAGAATTTTAGGGGTCAACACGTCCATATACACAAGATAAAGTTAACACAATCCAAAGATCTAAGAAAAATTGTTAATGCTCCTTTGTTTATTTCGAATCACTCCATAAACAACGACTTGAACAGAAACTTCTCACTAAAATAACAACACAACAAATAAACAAAATTCTACTAATCAACACAAAGTCACAAAAATCCACTTCCTCTTTATCTTTCTTACTCCCTATTACCTTGATGAGAGAAGACAAAAAAGACAATGACCATGAGACCTGCCCAACAACTTATTATCATTTCCAAAATTTCATGTCCAAAGCAAACAGAAAAAAAAAACACTTGTTATTTAGATTTTGATCTAAACTTATTACAAAACATTTCCAGTATCTCACTGAAAGATTCAAGACTCCAAACTTAAAAATAAAATTTCCTGTGCCAATCAATAGATTTAGTAAATATTTTTAGAAGGTGTTGATGATTTCAGGGTAAAATCACTAGCGGGGTGCTACGTGCATCACTGGAATATTTGATGAAAATAATGAATAATGTTTGAAAGGATGATGGTAGACATCGAGTGCAGAGCATTAAAGGGAGAAAGGAAAAAAAATCTTTCAATCATTCTTCTTTTAATAAGCAATACTTTTGGGCAGAAAGGAAGTGAAAGAGATCAGTAAAAATATATTCGAAGTAATAATTACGTTCCAATTACACCATGATTAAGTAAACGAAATAATATTCAAGTTTAAACTATTGTATGGGTGCTTTCGGGTGACCAATGGTTAATTTAATTATGTATGGATATATATCCATATATCCATTTGTATTATATATATATATAAATACAAAAAAAAAAACAGGAAAATATCTAACATTAAAAAGAATCCGACAGGTATAGATGCATGCATGGCCCCATAATTCCGCTGACAGTTAAGAATTATCGTTTTATGATAGCCTTTCGTCTGCCCTATGTGCATCATCATTCTTCATGGTACGATATCCGTTTTCTTAGATATAAGTTTGATGTATGATACAGTACTAGAAAAATAACTCAATCGATGGAGTTAAAAAAACCCACATAATTAATTGTTACCCCATATCCACATAATATGTAGTATGCTTGATGGTTATGGATGAACCTTGTGGAATCTGCAGACCTTCCTGTGGCTCACCCAGCCTCTAAATGTGGGCCTTAATTGTAGAAAACATCTGGCGGTCGAGCGTGATCTCAGAAAATTCACCTTTCTGCACAACCGTTTTCCTAGAAACTTCAAGATTTGTAGTGGGATAGTTTATTTTTTTATTTATTTTATTTTTTATGGTTTAAGGTTTAACAGCGAAAAAACTGCATTGGGAATCAACTCCATTGAATATAACATGATGGATATGAGATTACGATACAATGATAATAATTTAATACTGCAGACTTAATAATAATTGAATGTTGTTACATATAATGCTAGGAAAGGTTACTCAGGTATTTGCTATTAGGTCTTTTGTGATAACTGCTTTTGTAATGTAACTACACTATTACCCTCTAACCCGTTCCATTATCTCTTTATCTCACTTATTAGCTTTGTGGGTGACCAGCTTTAAATTCAGGTCAAGAACTGGAACTTTTAATTGTATATTGGTTATAAGCGTATATATTTGGTTTTTGTTAACGCTATAATTTGGTACGATACATTCTATTAAATATATTCATGTATTAAATAAGTTCAGGATCATGCTTTTTTTGGTTGTTTCAGTTTTACCTATTCCCTCTATTATTCCCTTAGGAATATTTTTTTTTTTTTGGTTTTCAGCTATGTCTTTATACTAAGGCTTTTATCGGACTACATAAAAGTCCCATTTATCCCATTTTAATACGCACAGTGCTATTCCTGACCTCAATGTTTACATCATGAATTTCATCGCAGTTTATATCCGTTGTACATTTATAAATTTTATTCCTTCCTGGTTGCACTATTTAACGCGATGATAAATCACAGGAAACAACAAATCTTTGATCATTTGGGATTTTAATGACTTAATTGTATCTATTTTTGACGAAGTGTTTTGTTGGGAAAAAACTTCTGTAAATAAACTGCACTAGACTTCCTTGAACGCCTACTAGATATGAGACCACCTGTGGTGAACTGCTTAGCATTAAAAATTTCTATGTTCATGTTCACAGATTCGCAGCACGTAAGGAGGCCTTGGGATTGTATAAAGGGTGTAAAAAATCTTTGAATCTGCCGTCCTTTGAAGGGGATAAATAGAAGTTCCGATCAGGTGCTCGTTCAAGACCCCTTTCCTAATTATACATGGATAAAGAAAATTTGAGTCTTAAAAAATTGGGAGTCCTACTTTGGCTTCATCCGATTAGCGATCGTACCATAAAAATGACTTTAAATAAAGATCAAATAGCGCCAATTACATTATAAATTGGTGTCGGAAAAAGTGATTCTGTACCTAATTGAAATTTGTTGTGTTACATTAGATGGATTTTTGGACTCTTCCGTATTGTTCGTGTAATTTTAGGTTGCTATGGCGACGACTCTCATTTAGGTGGGGGAACTCCCTTCCTCCATCCAAAACACATCCTCTGCCCCTTCTCATGTTACGAAAAAGCTAAAAAAAAAAAGGTACGTTTTCTACCATACAAGGATATAATAAGATAATTCAAATATGATGTTTATACTATAGCCATGAATTTTCTTGAATAGTTTCTAACAGATTCCTACTTTAATTTGATGGTGTTCTACAGACTTATATCTCAGACCGTATATGCTACAGACTAAGAGATTGAATAATTAAACCTAAATTCCTCTAGCCTCGCCATATTAAATAGGCAGGACGGTTAAGGAAGCTAGAGCCCTCCGCTCAATCAAAGAGAGAGAGAGAGTTACCGAGACTGTCCAGCACGCACCGGTTAATTCATGTCAGTCTAAATATTTGGTAGTGAATAGACCCTGGAGCACCCTCGGGGTTAAAGGACTTGCAAAACATTCTGTCAGCTCAGGCATTGCTCCCAGCTTGTATTTTATACACACAGTGTTCGAGTAATTTCCTCAACATAAAGCAATCTGCTATTTGTAAATCACAACCGTTAAACAATATTGTTAAAAAGGAGATCAAATTGAAACTTTATATTTCCCTTGGAAATATTGTATTTTCTTCTACTCGCTAACTCAGTGAGTAGAGTGTTGAAGTACTATGCTGAAAATCTGGGATTGATCCTGTGGGATCTACCAACACTCCTGATGCTCATCCAGACACTATAATGTTGGTTCCCTTAAATGGGGGGAAAACCTCGTGGTTGAGCATGATCTCGGACAAATCACCTCCCTGTGCAACCGTTGTCCTAGAAACAGAACACTCTCTGCTATGTACTGAGCCCAAGACATGGATTTCAGTGGTACAGGTTTTTTTTTTTTTTTTTTATTGCTAAGGCTGATAATTTATGGAATTCGATGAAAGGAATTTCAAATAGTTAATGATTGTGCCGTTTTGTTACTAAAACCTTTGAATTAATGTTATTAGGTATATTTATCGCAGCTCTATAATATTATATATATGGGTGATAGTGATATTACTTTTTGCATTATTAGCCACTTTAGCTAATATAGTTAATCATTAAAAGAAGCTATTAATATATCCGAAAATCCAATTAATTCTTATCATATTTTACTGTTTAGACTTCAAAATGTTAAGAACGAAGTTGTTGTCTAATGCATATTTAGTTTGCTTGCTTAGTTGTAACTATTTTCCATGTATCATCTAGAAATGTTTACATAATAATAATAATAATAATAATAATAATAATAATAATAATAAATTCTTTATTTATTCTGGGACAAGTCCCTTTAGAATAACGTAACAGTACATTATTCTGGGATTTTGATCTTTAGAGTACAAAGAAAAAAACAAGTAGAAAATCAATCTGATTAAACAATAATAAATAAAAAATAGCTTCATATGATAATGAAAAAATGAAGATTTCACATTACTACACATTAAAAATAAAAAAAAAAATGAATAAACAAAATAGATAATATTCTATCGATAATTTTATGTATGCACTTCAGGGAACTGGAGGGATAGAAAGTAATCAAATAAGCGGGATTTGAAGGTAGGAAGGGTCTTGGAACAGCGGATGGAAGAAAGGATAGAATTCCACAGGGAACGGGACCGAATCAGGAACGATCTGTCGAAAGCAGCGGTTCGATGGGCCTCTATATACAAATCGGAAGGGTGTGAACGGGTATCACGGGAATGGATGGAGGATTTAAATTTGAGGAGCTCATATATGTATAATGGACTGCGGGATTGGATTACTTGAGGTAGGAGGTAGAATTTGATAACAACACAGAGGTGTTTAGAAACATGAGATACGGATTCTACACGCTTGGAATATCTAGTGGAGAGGTTAGCGTAAATACATTCTATGCACAAGATCGACCGTCCACAGCCCGACAGTTGGCCTTAGATTTTTTAAAGTTAATAAAAATTCGTGGTTGTGCCCTCCTTCGCAGGTAACGTAAAATAGAGGTCGTGAACTACGTGTCAGGTACACGTTTTTGATTCCTATAATTATACCTGGGTAAGCAAAATTTAAGACTCTAGCTTCGACCGGTTAATCATGGAAGCTCAAAATGGAGTTATATTAATAAATAAAATGTTTTTGCTCAGTGGCATTTTTAGTCTGTTTCCTTTATTTGAAGTATTACCCATATATCATTTCGAATATGTATAAATGGGGTGTAAATCACTAGAAAGAGGAAATATCAGGTCAAATTCTGCAGGAATTCGTGAATGGAATTTGACATTCATAAATATATTTAGTTGACAAAGTATTAATTTAAATAAAAATCTTCTGCTGTAAATGATACGAAATTAATAGTTGTTTTTTTTATTTCAGAGATACTATCCACTATTCCCTCTCTATATATGCTAGTGATTCTGTAAGTCGCGAAAAACAATAAGATTTATGTTACTAAACCATCGCCTTAAGTTAAAAAGAAATTGTATAGGTATTTTATTATTATATTAATTTTATTGCTCGGAGAGAGTGGGGTAGTGGTAGCGAGCAGAATTACTAAACTGCAGCTCCCGGGTTCAATTCCAGCTGGAAATGATAAATATTTTGACCTTTTAAGAACCGTATATGGATCTTATGGGATCTGTAGACCGTCCTGGAGCGCACCCAGCCTCTACAAAGAAAAAAAAAATCAGGAGGTAATGCTTGATATACGTCGTCGCTTCCCTCAACAACCGATGTCTTAGATACAGTACTTTCTACCTCTACCATGTACTGCACTTTTGACACTTCATGGGTTGTAGTGCTATAAGATTTTCTGTTATTCTAGGGCTTATAATCTTACTAATATTATAAATGTGAAAGTTTGTATGTTTGTCTCTCTTTCACGCAAAAACTACTGAACGGATTTGGATGAAACTTTGCAGTAATATAGATTATACATCAGAATAACACATAGGCTACAGCAAGGGAGGATTTATGGGGGTCACGGCTGTACGCCCCCTCCTACAGTTTTTTAGGTACTGTTGAGGATCCATTATAGTACATAATTGAAGGCAAATCACATGATCATAGTTGTTCATATAACAGAAAGAACATGAGTGAAAGTATTTGTTTTGATATCCTACTAATCTTCCTAATATTATAAATGTGAAAGTTTGTATGTTTGTCTCGCTTTCACGCAAAAAACTACTGAACGGATTCGGATGAAACTTTACAGTAATATAGGTTATACATCAGAATAACACATAGCTATAGCTGTAGGCTATAGCACGCGTGGATATAGGGGGGGGGCACGGGGGCACGTGCTCCCCACCCGACAGTTTTTTATAATAAAATAATAATTAAATTATAATGCAATTGGGAAAAAACACAATGCAAAGCCTTATGTTTTAAATCCAGTAATACACCCACTTACCAGTCGACGTTTCGCCTATTCAGGCATTATCAAGACCCAAAAAACAAAAAAAAGGGGTAATGTGAATCACACGCTTTGGATTGTGTTTTTTCCCAATTGCATTATAATAAATAACAGTGTTTCTTTTTGAGTTTTTGGCTCTATTTTATTGAATAATTAAATTATTTATTTAAAACGATCTTTCACGAAACTTTATGTGGCCATTCCACACGAGCGAAGCCGCGGACATAAGCTAGTATAATAAAATTTAATTAAAACATGGTGTTTCGTAAATAAAACTAAACTAAAACCTTTGAACTAATCTTGTTAAGGATATTTAACGCACCTTTATAAATATTGTATAAGCCTTTTTTTACGTTTTAATTTTTAATTAAAATCCTGCCTTTACTTGTAAAAACACTTACAAGTTAGCAGAAAAGTTAACTCGCCAGTGATACTCACTTTGTCATCCTGAAAAAATCTTGTTGAATTAAATGTTAAAAAACAGAACCCTAAAGTTCCAATGGTAGCGTATTTATCTTTTTTTATATTCTTCCCTGCATGATACTCATGCAGAGTTGACATTTACTTTTAAATAAAATAATTTTTTGTTATGAAAAAGTGCTTATAGTATTTATATTATAAAATTGTCTTTTATAATATAAACCTTATTTAAAATTTGATAAAATTGATTGTATAATAAGGAAGAAGATTGGGTAGTGGCTGGAAAGAATAAGTATTAGATCGTTAAAATATTTGGATAGTAAAATACTGAGTATGCGAACAATTTACATTTAGATGAAAACTGTCGTCTAAAACCATTAGTTATAAATCTCTTTCACGATTATATTTTTTAAGAAAAAATATCATAGTCTATTCCTGTGATAATTTAATATGAGTCTCATGGGAGAGAGAAAAAAATATAAAGGAGTGATCGTAAAAGTCAATCAAATATAATTTATCCACATTTATGATAGTGAGGACGGTCCCCATCAACTCTCAGAGATATTGTGTTTCCTACCTCAATTTGTTTCTTATTACTGAAGACAATTCAAAGGAAGTCTTCCGTTTCATGTCTCCGCCTAACTAGAATAAAATTCTTTATACTACTTTCCTTTTGTCATGGATCACACAATTTATTCAACAAATATAAATCAATTTTTATAACATTGAATGTTATATCAATATTTACAACATCGCAAGAAATTTTACAACAGTAATTATTCTTGTACATATTTCTAATTACTAATACTACTTAATATATATATATGTTAGGTTACTACATGTGATAACATCACTGTTGTAACCTTCAGTGTTTGTTTAGACTTTTGATAAAAACACATGTGCTAAAGTTTGTTAGTTAAATTAATTTTGTTACAAGTGTTTAATTACTAGTTTGAAAGAACGTGTAATTTAATTCCTTAATAAATAAAGAATAAAATCACGTCAAAACAATCTTACAAATTAAATTACAAGATTTCAACCAGTAAAAAAATGGATTTTCTTCATGTTCAAGTAGTTAAGAAAGTTGAGAAAGAATTTGTGATTCAATGTATACCCATTGATAGGTATACTTGGTAGTTAGTGCCAGAAGAATTTAGAGATGTAAGTATCCACATTTCTCTATTAAATAAAAAACCCATAAAAAATGCAATGTTTGCTATTAAGAACCAAACAGGTTATAGAACAGTTTCTGTAAAAATCGATGAAAATATAAAAAAAGAATACTTCGATGAAGCTGCTAATGTTTGTTTTAGAGAGTTTCCCTTAGAAGAATGTGACCCAATATCAAATTCCTCGGTTGCTAAAGCTGAACAAATAGAGTTAGAAAATCGGATTAGACAATTAGAAACCCAATTATATTTAAATTTAAAACAAGAGGAAATAAAACTTCATCAAATCGAAAAAAAAAATTGTTATAGAAAAATTTGAAAGGAATAAATCAGATCCTAAAGAATGATTAACTAAATTTGAAGAAGAGTGTAGCCGCTTCAAGGTAAATTCCGATAGTGGTAAGATTCAAGCTTTGCGTTTTTTTGTCATGGGCCCAGCAAAAGATTGGTTTGAAATAAATCTAAAGAAAATAGGTGTAAATGGTCACTGGAGTACTTGAAAAGAGTCATTCTTGAACGTTTTTGTAGATAAAGGCTGGCATATTGTTAGGAAAGCTTTCAACTACAAATACTTGGGTGGGTCTTTAATCAATTACGCGCTTATAAAGGAGAGGTTACGCCTAGAAGTAGAACCTAAGGGTACTGAATTATCCCTTATCAACCTCATCGTTTTTGGATTGCCGAAAGAAGCTCAAGAAGAACTTGATAGAGAGAAAATTAACACTGTTGAAGACTTATATGCGGAACTCCGAAAACTAGAGGACTCGTTTTCTACAAAGAAGAAGGAAAATCCGTCAAGTCCTAGATCTAAAATAATTTCTGGCCCGAAAACTTTTCAGAGAGATGAATTTCACTCAAAGAACAAAGTTCAAAGGACAGCATGTTCAATTTGTGCAGCTATTGGTTTTCCGAATCGATACCATCTCGTATCGGAATGCCGCAATCGAAGTAAAGTTTCAGAAAAACTAAAATCAAACATAACTGAAGGATCTTCTGAGATTGACGACTTAGAGATATTACAAACAGACCTGGATGACAAACATTTAAACTGAAGAACCGGGCGAAATTAGATCCGTTGATAAAGCTTAATGTAATCATATGTGATAAGGTTAAAACTAAGGCTATTTATGATAGTGGCTCCAACGTTACATTAATTTCTCAACGAATTACTGACTTGCTAAAGTTGAAATTAATTGAAAAAAAAGTGTATTGAAAACTATCAGCGGATTAAATTTCCCTTCAGCCCGGGCTAAAATTTTACTTCGTATTGGACATATTACAGACTACATAACAACTTATGTTGTCAAGAATGAAAACTTTTCTTATGACATCTTATTGGGGATTGATGCCATAAAAAAGTTTCAATTGATTCAAAATGAAAACTTAAGAATATTACAACGAACAGATAACAACAATGTGATAGATTTACATGAAAACCGATCCAATAGTGATCGAGAGGATAATTTTATTCGATCTAAATTAGATCAGATGGAAAAAATTCAAATAGATGATAATCAAGTTTCAATTGATAATAATGATCCCAACGATAATACTCAATTAAATTTTAATGAAAGTTTAAAAATAGAAGAGTTCGACGTCAATTTACATCATATTGCAAATGAGGAGCGAAAACAGCAGATTGCAAAGCTAATAGAAAAGCATAAACACATATTTGCAAAGGATAAATTTGATATTGGGAAAGTGAAATCAAAAGAAGCAGAGATAAAATTATTATCTAATGAATATGTTACTTGTCGACCGTATAAATGCTCAATTCCAGACGATGAAGAAATACGAAGTCAGATTAAGGCATTATTGCAAGCAAAAATTATTGATGAATCTGATTCTCCGTTCGCTTCCCCTGTTACCCTCGCGTTCAAGAAAGAGGAGAACAAGAAATCACGCTTGTGTATCGATTTTCGCAAATTAAATAAATTGGTGGTTCCAGAAGTATTTCCATTTCCTACGATACAGGACGTAATCGACAAAGTTGTAAATTGTAAATACTTTACGGTTTTAGATATTAATTCAGCATTTTGGTGTATTACACTAAAAGAAGAGGACAGAGAAAAAACTTCGTTTATAACAAAATATGGAAAGTTCATGTTCAAAGTCCTTCCATTTGGTCTGAAAAATGCTCCGGCCAAGTTCCAGAGAATCTTATCAAACATTATCCGAAGAAATGGTTTGGAAAAATTCTGCATCAATTATATCGATGATATTTTGATTTTCTCTCAAACCTGGGAAGATCATCTTCAACATATCGACAAATTTTTGCAGGTGACCGACGCTGAAGGATTCAAACTAAAACTAGTCAAGTGTTTGTTTGCAGCTAAATCTGTTAAATATCTGGGTCATACAATTTCAAAGAACAGAGTCTCACCAGCTGAAGGTAATTTAGTGTCAATAAAAAACCTACAAAGTCCATCGGATAAAACTGGAGTACGAAGTGTTTTAGGGTCAATAAACTTTTATTTAAGATATATAGAAAATAGTTCTCAAAAACTGGAACCATTACATCGGTTATTAAGAAAGGACGTGAAGTTTGAATGGTCCAGTGATTGTGAAAAAGCTTTCAATATGATAAAAGATTATTTATGAACGGCCCCAATACTGTCAATTTACGACTATAATAAGCCCGTCTTTATAGAAACAGACGCCAGTTTTAAAGGGATAGGCGCTACTCTGAAACAGCCACAAGAAGATGGAATACTGCATCCTGTAGCTTATTATTCAAGGAAACTATCGGAAAGGGAAAAACGTTTAAACATGATTCATTTGGAATGCAAGGCGATCAAAGACGCTATAAAATTTTGGCAATATTATTTAATAGGACGCCACTTTACAGTATGCAGCGATCATAAGCCATTAGAAAACATGAAGACTAAGGCCAGATCAGATGAAATTCTTGGCGATCTAATTTTTTATTTATCACAATTTAATTTCAACATTATTTATAAAAAAGGCAAAGAAAATATTCTAGCCGACTTACTATCAAGAAATCCGGTTTTGGAATATTTCAATAATGAAGATGCAATCAGGATCGTGAACTTGATCGATCTACCTCAGATATTAAAAGACCAAGCTGAACACTTTCCGGAGTTAAAAGTAGCAAAACGGACTGACTATAAGCAAGGAATGATCCTTAAAAGATTAAAAGGCAAACTGTGAATATTTGTTTCTCCAAAATTAGGAAATGAAATCATCCAGCTGGTTCATGATCATTACGGTCACATTGGTCCAGCACAGATGATCGCCACGATTCGACCGCATTATTTATTACTTCAAGGGTTTCGACAAAGCAATCCATAACTTCTGTAAAAGTTGCCAGATATGTGTTCGAAATAAAGCCCGCCGCAGTCGAGCTATCGGCCTTCTCTCACATCTGGGTCCTGCCACTGACCCCTTCCAAATAATGTCACTTGATACTGTTGGAGGGTTTTCAGGGAATCGGTCACCAAAGAAATACATGCACATTTTGGTGGATCATTTCACCAGATATGCATGGATCTCAACGAGTAAGGGTCAAAGCGCTCACGACTTAATTAATCTGATTAATCCGATTGCTAAAAATTATAATATTTCGGTCCTATTAGCCGACCAATATGCTTCCACAAATTCAACCCATTTTAAAAACTATTTGGAAAAAAAAGGAATACAGATTGTTTTTTGTTGCATTGATCATCCAGAATCAAATGGGCTTAACGAAAGATTAAATCAAACGCTAGTGAATCGTTTACGATGCAAAATAAACAGTGAGACAAATAAAGCCTGGCCGATTCTCGCAAAGGAATGTGTCAATGAGTATAATCATACAATTCATAGCTCAACACGATTCGCACCATCATACTTACTTCTTAGGAAGAAACAGTCTATATCTCCTCTTATCGAAGACAATACATCTTCCTTAGAAGAGGATCGAAAATTAGCTTTTCAAAATTCTATAAGGAACATTCAAATAAATAAGGCGAGAATAGACAAGAATAGGAGACAACATGATTTCAAGATTGGCGATTTGGTTTACATCGAGAACGGAAACAAATTAAATCGCAACAAACTTTACTCCGTACGAATTGGACCTGTTCCAATTGTCCGAAAGATTTCACCAACATTTTATGAAGTCGCAAGTGGAAAGAAAAAGAAGATTTCCAATTTCTTTCATTCCAGCAAGCTGCTTCCTTTTTCTCCGTGTGAATCGTCTTCAGAGGTGGAGGTGTAAGGTTACTACATGTGATAACATCACTGTTGTAACCTTCAGTGTTTGTTTAGACTTTTGATAAAAACACATGTGCTAAAGTTTGTTAGTTAAATTAATTTTGTTACAAGTGTTTAATTACTAGTTTGAAAGAACGTGTAATTTAATTCCTTAATAAATAAAGAATAAAATCACGTCAAAACAATCTTACATATATTTTTTTTTTTTAATTTATTTAATAAAATTTACAAGTAAATATCATGATTGGTGCATATTAGCATGAACGGCAAGTAGGGAAACTAGTGTAGTGGCAGTACTCAAATACGAAGTTCAACTTAGAAGGTCACCCTTCTCTTCAGATGCCTCGGAGGATTATCAGGAATGGAAGAGGTTGCTAGGTTTGAAACTAGTCGCTAGGGTTTGAGTGGAAATAAAGTTTTTCATGAAAACATTGATATCGGATTCGGGCCAAATCAGAAACGAATGGGGCATTAAGGTCATTATGGATTACTTTGTTCATTACAAAGTAAGGAGCATTGAGGATTTTACGGAGGAGTTTGGATTGTAAGGATTAAATACGAGAAGAATTCGATGGTTTAGGGGAGCCTATTCCGAAAGTCCAGGTGGGTCTAATAATTGTCATGTATATGAATCTATTGTAATTAATCGAGAGCTTAGAGCGTTTGTCTAGTAAATGCTGAAGTAGCCTGAAACGTAGAGCTGTTTCTTGTCGTTTTAGTCTAGTATGAGGATTCCAAGATAATCTTTTGTCAAGGTGAAGTCCTAAGTACCGAACCTGTGATCCAGGAATCAGTGGGATGTTATTAAACGATACAGGAATACAGGAAGTCATTGGTTTACGACGAAGATTAAAAGTGATCTGACGGGATTTCTAATAATTGTTATTAATCATCAAGTTTTGACACCATTTTTCAAGTTCAGTGATATGGCAGGAAGAGTATGGGATGCTAAAAATGGAACTTTGTTGACTGATAATAGAAATGTGTCATCTGCTTATGTGGTAAGGATAGTAAGGATGGGTTGGGATGTCAACTATATAAACTGTGTAGAGGATTAGGTCGAGGATACTGCCTTGAAGAACACCAGCGGATTGAGAAAAGATGGATGAATGGGTTTAATAATTGTGAATTACTTTGAATGACCTGTTAGTAGTGGAATAATGAGAAAATACGTAGGAGATAGGAATTGGCGGAGTTTGTAAAGCGATCCCAGGTGCTAGACTCGGTGAAAAGCCTGTTCCACGTCAAGAAATAACACCAATATGATCTACTTTCCAAAGCAGAGGAAACAAAGCCCACCACACGATGACATTGCTAGATAGTCGAGTGGGATGTTCGGACTCCGACCTGGTGATCTGGTATAATGTGGTTTGCATCCAGGATGGGGTATATTCGTTTCAGGATTAGCTTTTTCAGGATTATCCATAGATGTTTAAAAGTGAGTTAGGAAAATAATATATCATTTTTAGGACGAATAATTTCCAACATAGAAAAATATGTTGTACGGAGTACATCATTATATATGTAGGTGAGGAATAGGATGGCTTTTCTAGGAAGGTGTTTTAAAATGTGGATCGTGATGAGGTCGTGTCAAGGAGCTTTGTAAGAAGGTAATCTGTGAATAATATTAGATATTCCCGAAGTGCTGGATTTACATTCATCGTTTGATGAACTGAAGGATTAATTTGAGTGTTGTGATTGGAAAGGAGATGATTTGTTTGCTGTGGCGGTAGACTGACCATTAAGGTTTCAGGATGGAGAGGTATATGGTTAGGATGACGAGGTTGGACTTTAGTATTGAATTTCTGAGGCTTGGATCTAAGATCTCGGGGTTTGGGTTGGGAGGCTTGGGGCTTGTTATAGGAAGTCTAGGGTTTGTGTTGGGAGGTTAGAGG
Source organism: Arma custos (assembly GCA_037127475.1). Taxonomy (NCBI): domain Eukaryota; kingdom Metazoa; phylum Arthropoda; class Insecta; order Hemiptera; family Pentatomidae; genus Arma; species Arma custos. The sequence continues at coordinate 72,840 of JBBAGI010000149.1, read as the reverse complement.
CGCCTGACGTGGAGGCTGCTCCTGGTTCGTTGAGGTCGGGATTATGTTTTCCGAAAGTTGAACTCTGGTGATATGTTGATCTGTAATGCTTGTTATTTTTTGAAATTCCGGAAATATTGTTGAGTTGTTAACTTCAGGTGGCTGAGGAACACTATACTTTATGATTTCACCTTGTATTTTATGTGTTCTCTGTTGCTGGAAGCTTTTATATACCGAGCAACCTTTATAGTTCGCCGGGTGGTCCCCATCACAAAGAGCATATTATGCAGGCTCATTTCTGGACTTCTGGCATACTTCAGGTAGATGTGAGCCAGCACACTTGACGCATCTGAGTTGGTGGTGACAATAGGTCTTAGTGTGACCTATGTTTTGACACACTGCACTAACTAATTAATATGACAAATTAGTTATTATATTGGATGGAAGGTATAAGTGATTTAAAGATATATATAACTCGCAATTACATTTTATTTTGTTAACGAACTGAAAATATCCCACGGTAATTCCATATACATCTATTAACACGTAATATGATTATAGATTTTTATGTTTTTCAGTTTATTCTATTCAATGATAACATTTTTAGTCTAAAAAAAAAATCTAACCTCCTTTTTAAATTATGAAATTAAACTTTGACATTTCAACACCAAATACGGAGGATCTCATCTTTATGCTGATTGTTAAACGCCAGATGGGTAGACCAAGGCGTAGATGGGAGGATTGTTAGGAGATATTTACGGGTGTAATATCTCCTAGCAGTATATGGTATGAGTAGTATGCCAGTATGAGGCAGTATGCCGTATTTTAATGGCGAATAATTTCTGTAATTGAGACGTTGATTTTGAAATTGAGACATTTCTATTATAATTAATCAAAGCCATAGTACCAATTACAAATTAACATAGAGCTGTACAAACATGAGGAGGGTATAGTCACATGCATATTGAAAAGGCGCTGATTTTATGTTATGACTCCAAAAGACTCCCTAACAGGGTGTTCATAGTGACGGGTATAGGCGGGGATTTAAGAGTAAAAGGATCAGATCGGACAAGTCAGAAATGGTACAACTAAAAGCACCAATGGAGAAATTCACGATCAACCGAAGTTTTCAAGAGGAGTTATCCAAGATTCCCTCGCTTATTATTGAGGGATAAAAGGTCTTATAGTAGACAAAGGGGGAAAACTGTCTCACAGGATGAGGGTGATCTAGAAAAGTAGTTGGAAAACTACAAATACAATAAGAATCGATTAATATTTATTTATTTTTCTGACCTACGAATAATTTAAACGTCAAAATATAGATATATCCAAATAGGACAAAAAAAAAATTATAATTTCAGAAGAGAATGCTAGTTTTTGATCAAGGGATACTGGAGAGGAATTTCAGAAATGGGATTGAGATTTCGATTATTGTAGAGTTTTGTTCTTTATCGATCATAATAGCTATACAATAGCACAATAGATAAAACATGGCAATGGTCAAACTTTAACTTGGGTTTAATCAATGTTACAATATTATATATTTATAATAATTAATACGTTACACATGTATTTATATACAGTTTATATGTACCTATAGATAACTCTTTTTCTGTAATCCTTTATATTCAAAACTACAAAAACTAATCAGTAGGAAGGAAGACATTTTCGGTGCTAACAGGAGAGAATCTCCATCCTTTAATTTTACAATTGTCTTGTAAAAAATACCAAAATAAAATGTCTCCTAAGTTCGTTCCTCTTCTGAAGGTCCCGGTATTAAATTGCAGTAAACTATTAAAATTGTAAAAGTACACAAGGGTTCTTGGGATCTCCTGATAATTCTGACGTTCACACAACCTCTATAAATTGGGTACCCTTAATTAGGGGGAAACCTATCTTTTGAACGTGATTCAGGACAAATCACTTCTCTGCACAATCGCTACTCTAGAAGCAGTACAGTCCCTACCATAAACTGTACCCAAGAACCTTCATGGTTTGTAGTGATACAGTTTTTTCTTTTCATACAAACAAAAACCTGTACCACTACAACCCGTGAACGGGTCTGGGGTTCGGTACATGGTAGAAACCGTACTGTTTCATGGACAACTGTTCTGCAAGGAGGTGACTTGTCCTAGAGCACGCTCAACCGTCAGATTTTCCCCCCTAAATTTGGGTACCCTATTTTTATAATATTTTATAGAGGCTGGGTGAGCCCTAGGAGAGTCCTAGATCCCATATTATCAATCTCCAGATGAAAACAGACTAAATAAAAGCACTACCTGCAGCGGGATTTGAACCAGGATTTCCAGCATGGCAATTCAGTTATATGAAACTGAGCCACTCCGCTCCCTCGTTTCATATAAATCATTCCATTATTAATAAAAAAATTATTATAGATGCTGAATATAATCCGCTCATTATAATATGCTCAGTTCGATATAAATTACATTCTATATCTTTATAGATTAATAATTATATGAATAATTATATAATTAGGTGACCGGTAACAGTAACCGGCTATCCGGATGAATCCACAAGTGCGTAGCTACAAGTTGCTGACCCAGACAATGGGACAGATCGTGGAGCGTGCTGCCATGGCTACCTCCAGTCACATCGATCCCTTCTGTACGCCATCTAATTATCAACTAACTTACCCTTACCATGTCAATTGTATCTATCTAATAATCGGTGACATTTTGCTATTTTCATACCTAATTAGACTTGTATTTGTTGTAACTTTAAGCAAACCTTTAATCTTAGTTTAAAAGTCTCAGATCAGCAATCTGAAACATTTCTTCAAAATTGATTACACGACGCAAAATTAAAAAAAAAAGTACTATATAGATCTCAGAAACTATATTAAATATTTTATATATCTTGGCTATAATATGAAGTATATTTTTATATTTCGTGTCTTTTCACTTAAGGTGATGTCCAGTATTATCAGTTTTTTAATTACAATGATTACTTAATGATAATTATTACTTCCAAGCCCACTTACAAATCTCCTCTATTTCAATTATATCCACTTAGTATGCACTCCTTTCTTCTTGCATGTAAGGTAACTTGAAGATTAATTATTGAAAATGAAGTCAAGTATACATTGCGTGATCTCATGGTGATATGATGTTGCGCGTGTTGTGGCACTTATTCATTGATGATGGACATTCCATTAGATATGCAGATAATTCCATCGGGGATCCCTATGAAACTTTACGAGACGCCATAGAAGGCCCGGCTCTGGGTGACCTAGGGTAACAGAACCACAGGATGACCGTTTTTTTACTTTAAGAGTTTTACGAAGCCACAGAACATTGAATAGACTAGAAAATTGAATAGCGGCAAAGGCTAGTTGTGGGATGGCACCAGCTCTGAGGCCTGTTCCCCCTCTCCTTTAACCCCCTTCATTCTTAGTTCGGACGTTAGTTCTAACCCCGATCAGGCCGTCTTATTGTTGGTTCGCTTGTTTGTTTCTATTATTGATTCACGTTCGATATTTTTTACTTCCTTAGTAATTTATTTTTGAGTTACTATTGTTGTACAAGTATAATTACAATATGCCTTGTTGTGTCGCCTTCGGATGCTGTACAAAAAAGCACGATAAATAAGCAATACCTCCAATAACATTTCACTCCTAACTTTATTATTCCTTTCATTATATAAAACAATTTTTTCTCAAACAATATTCTTTTAGAATTTAAAGAACATTAAAAGTTCTCATTAACAATTACCTATTAGTTATCATGCTAAAGAAAGAACAATACGTGTTGAATTTAAATAATCGACCCACATCTTTGTTGTGGTTCAATAAAATTGCAAAGCAAACACTTAAGTATGAGTACCAAAAAAAAAGTTTTCGGAATATTTCTTAGGAAAAAATTAGATTTTTTTCTTTTTAATTTGACCTCGGTATTTGATTCTTTCGGGTTAGCTTACGGTCAGAAGAAATCGAACGAAAAAAAGTGGGTTCAAGCAATAAGAAGAGAGAACTGGAAGCCCACAAAAACAAAAATGCTGCTAAAATTTGCGGACGACAAGTTGAGTGAATTGACCAATAAAGTCAATCAAACATCTTCCCAACTTGAACAAATGACCTCAAGTTTTAATTTCATTCAGAAGAGACTATGCTCAACCAAGAGTTCGCTGAGAGAAAAAAGAAAGAAGCTTAAGAGCCTTCAAACAAGGGCAAACAGACACAAAAAAAAAGAATTGCGATTTGAAAAAAATCATATTAGAATTTTAAAAAAGGAGTTTCTTGGTCGAAAAAAATAATGACAGCGTTAAAAAAAAAATAGATTTTATTCAAATAAGCTAGTTTTATTTAAGGGCCAATAATTAATTAATTAATGAAGTTCAATGAAAATTGTGATGTAATATTTTTAAGAAAAATATCTAATAAATAGTTATAAACTACCAACTAAAAGTCCCAATTTAAAACTGTCGTATGAACTTATATGACGAACTACACCCAATATAAAACCTTAAAAATCATTATGCGCTCTTCAAAAAAATTAAAGGATCAAGTTGCTACATTATTTATTTTTGCTAATAATGTAATTTCATATTTTTTTGTTGTTCTCTAGTTCTTCTAAATTGGAAAGCACAGAAAGATCACAACGGAAATTAAAAGAGAACTAGAAAACAACCAAAAATATGAAAATACATTATTTACAAAAACATAATGTAACAACTTGACTCTTTCATTTTTTTGAAGAGTGTATTGTTTATTAAACAATGAATTATTACACTTATACTATAGAAAAATGTTAGTTTTCATTGTACCTAAATAAATTTAATATGTCATAGATATTGTTTGTAACTGGATAAAAAGATTAATAACATAAAGGCGAAGGCATGAGGCCGGATGAGGGGGTCAAAGGAGTGGGGGGGGAGTGTAGATGAGGTGGTGCCATTCTCACACATAGGACAAGCCCCGGGCAGCGCTTCTAGTCTATTCAATGTTCTGTGTACGAAGCCGGCACCTTGCCTTTGTTCAAACGATTCTTCAGCTCGAAGAAGTTCGAGATGTGCAAATTTCTGAACGTAATGCTCGGAAAAGATTAAATGATCATGGAGTGAACTCACAGATTTACACGGCTGGCTTTTGCTCGAGAACACAGTCATTGGACTATGGACGGATGGAGTGCTGTACTTTTTATAGATGAATCAAGATTTGCTCTACGATGTTCAGACGAGCGTGAAAGGGAGAAGAAGAAATGAAAGATGTGTAGCCTGGAATTTTACCCAGAGCCATCCTTTTCAACGTGCAAAAGCCAGCCGTGTAACTCTGTGAGTTCTGGTCAATTCTGGTTCTTTTCCTGTGGGGAAAGCCATTAATCCATGCTCATTTAATCTTCTCCGAGCTGTACGTTCAGAAATTTGCACACCTAGAACTTCTTCGAGCTGATGAATCGTTTGAACAAAGGTGAGGTGCCGGTTTCGTAAAAATCTTAAAGTCAAAAACCGTCCTATCACCCTAGGCCGCCCAGTACCGAGCCATCTATGGTAAGACCCAGTTTTTCGAAAAAGCCAGACGGTAAGTTTCACAGGGAACTCCTATGGCATTAGCTGCATATCTAATGGAACGTCCATAAATGCCACACCACGCGCTACATCCTCACCACGAAGAGGCATTTTTAAAATTTATTATGAAAAAATTAAAAGCCGGAAAATAAGAAATTTGCTGCAAGAAACGGCACTGAACAAATGACACTGAATAAACATTTTAATTCCATTAAAACTGAACATTGGAATCAACAATCTTTTCATTGAATTAAGGATTAAGGGTTATTATCCTCTATATTGACATTCCCAATTGAAAACAAATAAAGAAAATACATATTTATTCATTAAAAAAAAATAGACCAATCCAAAGAAGAAATATTTTTTGATGAAAACATGAAAAAAATCAAGAGGAATTTTTTACCTGTCAGTGTTTTGTGAAGGTTGTATTAGGCTTCTCGTATAACAGATATGCAAATTGAAATTTCTTTTCTTGAATTATCAATTATTGGCTATGATAGTCATTCTCAAATAAGTTGTCACTTTTATTTTATTGAGGTATATTTTCAAGCCAATTTTTCACCTAACCATTCTAATTTTATGGATTATGATATGTGTATCATTGTGACGTTAAAATGGCGTAACGAGACGCCAATTAACAGGACTTTAACTAACACTAGGACCAAGCTGGCACCCACCGGAATAAGTTCCTTGATTATATGATGTTTGACAGTGATTTTTTAATATAATTAGTTATCTAATACTATGTCCACTTTAGTAGTTTTTATGCTGATTGTTAAACATATTTTTCATTATTTTATCGCCGGTTTCTCAGTCTTCTACATATAACTTTACATGAATATTAACACTGGAATTATTATCGGCGGAAGTATGAGCCTTGGCAGAAGGTTAGTTGATTGGAAGGAAGCCGCAGGGTATTATCGTCCTTAGAAGACGTAGCTCGTTAACGAGTTTGAGCACTTGTCTTTAGCTCAGGCGTCTATCGCGTTATACAAAGCTTCGAAATTAATTGTTACTATGTGTGTTTGTCAGTCCGTGTTAATACCTTCTTCACCTGCTCATTGTTCGAAACAGCTCACCTCTAACTTGGTATTTCTGTCAGGTCTAGATCCCTTGTTTTTCTGTACCAAATAAGGACAAAAAGCTCATTTTAACGTAATGAACTATACTAAAGTTACCGGTCAATGGCTTTAAGCAAATTGTTTAATAAAATATTTTAATATATAATAAAATATATAATAATATTATAATATGTAAGTCGTGAATTCAACGACTTAACCAATGAGGTGATAGAATAAAACTCTTGTGGATGTAGTTCAGAACTGTAATTAAAAAGAACATATTTACAAATTTATAACTAAATAAATAACTCCAGGTATCATTAATAACATACCTGAATCAACACAATAGCCAATATTCAGTAATTACACTCAATACTTAATTTCTACAATAGCAGTCTATAATGTCTATTATAACCTTCGCTCACATCTGTCTCTGCAGGTTATCTCACGTCTGTCATATGACTAAGTTTGGCGTCAGTATTCAAACTTGCATCCCCCTTTTTTGGAAGAGGACTACCGTCATCATCCCGATAAGGAACCAATTTGCTGGCGTGAAATAAATTTGATTCTTTCTTTTTGAATCCACTGTCGATGATGTACATCACGTTAGATAATTTTTCTTTTATTCTGTGAGGGCCTGATCTAATCACTTCCAATTTACCTCTGTTTAGACCATTACTATATTGAATAAAAACCAAATCCCCTTCTTTATATATGATTTCCTTTACATTTCTGTCATAATACTTATTTTGTTCATGTATTTTTTTCGAGTTCTCAAAAGCTATTGATCTATTTTCTTCTAAGTTCTCTTTTTTATTTTTTTCCAATTCTTTTGGTAAGATTGAGTTGTCAATTCCTGTTAGCAAATAATTTGGTGTGAAACCCGTTGAACTATGGATTGTAGTGTTGTATTCTTCAACACATTCTTCTGCTATAATAGTCCATGGACGTTCCTTGTTTTCATATATTTTACACCGTATTCTGTTAACCAACGTTTGATTTGTTCTTTCATTCAACCCATTTGAGAATGCACAGTCTACTGCTGTGAATATTAAATTTATCCCTCTTGACTTCACATATTGTTTAAATTGTGTGGAGTTGATTCCAGAATATTGATCTGTTAACAAAGTTTTTATTTTGCCTTTATTTTCCACTGTTTTTATTAATTTTATAAAGTCTTTAGCAATCTGTGTCTTAGATGTAGCAATGAAAGCATATCTAGTAAAGTGATCTATCATAAGGTGCAGATATTTCTTTGTACTTCTATTTCCTACAAAACTACCAATTGTGTCTAAAGATACAATTTCAAAAGGTTCTTTTGTGGGACCCAATTGTGACATAGGTGCATTAAAACAACCTATTCTTGTCTTATTCTTAATACAAGTTTCACAAGATCGGCATGTTTGTTTAATATGTTTGTACATATTTTTAAAATAAAATTTGTGACCTATTATTAACGTTAATTGTTTCATGCCAATGTGTCCCTGTTTAATATGTTCATCTTTTACCATTTTTTTCCCAAATTCTTCTGTTAGCCAAATCTTCTTTCTGTTGTTCAAATTTTTCCATCATTTTCCAAAAAACTATTTTTGTCCGGTTTCAGTTGTTTTTGATTGTTTACTACGTCTTCCAATTTTAAAAAGTTTGTTATTTTTATTGCTGAATCATTTTCATTTTCGTCTTCATTTGATTCTAAAACTGGGTTTCTGGAAATGCAGTCAGCTTCTAAATTATCTTTTCCGGGATTATAAACTATAACAAAATCAAATTGTGAAATGTAATTCAATATTTGCAATAATTCTGGATCTTTGCAGTTTTTCACGTTGAAGTTTTCCAGTGGCTTATGATCTGTGAAAATGATAAATCTTTTTCCTAATAGATAATATTGCCAATATAATATCGCCTCTTTTATAACCAGACTTTCTAAGTTTATGGCCTTCTTCCTTTTTTGGGCTTCTGTCAGTTTTCTGGAAAAATTAAATACCGGCTTCAAAGATTTATCATCTTGTGGCTGCTTCAAAATTGCACCAACTCCTTTTATAGAAGCATCAGTATAAATATATATCGGTGCTCGTGGGTTAAAAATTGCCAATACTGGATCCGAACATAATTTTTTTTTTATTTTATTAAAACTCTCTTCACAATCTTCTGTCCAATTATAATCTACATTTTTCCTCAATAGATTATATAATGGTTCTAATGATATAGAGTATTTTGGTATATACTCTAAATAAAAACTAATTTTTCCTAAAAACTGTCTTATTTGTTTTTTTGTTTGTGGTCTAGGAAATTTATTTATGGCCACCAGGTTATCATTTAATGGTCTTACTGAATTATCACCAATTTCGTGTCCTAAATATGCAGTTTTTGTTTGTGCAAATTTACATTTTGCTTTATTTAATTTGAGACCTTCACTTTTCAATGCTTTTAGTGTTAATTCTATATGTTTAATATGATCTACATAATTTTCGGAATAAATCAGTATATCATCTATATAGTTCACCGCAAAGGCATCTAAACCATTTTTTCTCAAGACACTAGACAATATTCTTTGGAAAATAGCTGGTGACGATTTCAATCCGAACGGTAGACATGTCCATTGCGAGTGTCCATGATGTCTCACAAAAGCCGTTTCATATCTGTCTTTTTTTCGTACTGGTATCGAACAAAACGCTGAGTTTATGTCTAGTTTAGTGTAGAACTTACAGCCTCCAGCACGTACCGTCAAATCTTCAATTCTTGGGAATGGTTGACTCTCTGGAACGACTATTTTGTTTAGTTCTCTGAAGTCTATGCATAAACGAGATTTTCTTCCTTCTTCTTTTTTAAAGACTAATGTTATTGGGGCAGCATAAGGGCTACAAGACTCTTGAATTAGTCCTGCTTTCAACAATTCCTTGGTTTGCCTTTCAATCTCTATTTTGTCCTCTAATGTGCATCTATAAGGTTTTTTCGCTGTATATTTATTTACAGTTAATCTTATAGCTGCTTCATAGTTTCTTATTCTACCAATATCGAATTTATCTTTTGCAAACAATTTTTCATATTCCAATAAGATGTCGTCTAAGTTGTTAATAGCATGTTCCTTTTTTTCTTGAAAAACATTCATATTAATTTTTTTCTCTTCTAACATTTTATAATTTTGTGTAATCTTCAAATTCTCATCTTGTCGCAATTTGAAAGCTTGAATTAAATCTAAACCTAATAACAGGTCGTCTTTAAATCTTCTGCTTTTCACTATAAAAAACGGTACATATTTTTCAATATCGAAAATCTTAATTAGTACAGACACTATACCTTCTGATTTTGCAACGCCTGATACGCCTTCTATGTTTTCACCCCCACTTATTCCTTTCTTCATTTTTTCTTTTTTATAAAACTCGTAATTCATCAAGGAGATATTAGATCCAGAGTCGTACAAAGCAATTTCCGGTTTTTTATCGACTAATATCTTCAATTTTATAAGTGGGGTGACTACACGTTTTTTGCTTCTTCAGCATGGGAAACAGCATCTTGAATTTCCGAATTATTTACTAATTTAATATTCTCATTTTTTACTTTTCTATTGCGACATAAATTTTCAGGATGAAATCTATTTTTATACCCTAATTTTTCACAATGGATGCAAGTTTTTTTCTCACTCATATTTTCTTTTGGTTTTATTATTTTATTTGGCTGACCAAAAAGTCTTAATTTAGACATTAAATCTTCTATGGTCACTAATTCTTTTTTATTTAGCCTATTTTAAATAAATTGTGGTAATGACACTACTATTAAATTTATTTGTGACGTTAAAGTTAAGGATGGATCAACTTCAATCAAAAGACTTCTTTTCTTTAAACCAAAATCTAGAAATGATCCATTCGAGTATTTAAAGCTGTAAGCATATTCGATTTTATCCCAGGACTGTTCATCAAAGGTATCCAAAAAAGAGTTGTTCCGAAATTCCCATACATGAGTTAGTGAATTTGTCTGCACATAGATTCTATACCATGTCAGTGCAGATCCTTCCAAAAATAACCTTAGGGCCTCAGCATATTTATTTTCTTTCAATCCTAACCTTTCACATTCCTGAATAAATAGATTCATCCACGTTTTAACGTTACAGTTATGTCCATCAAATTTTTCCAAAACCATATCCTTAGCTATAGAGTGCATAGACCTTTCTGTGTTAGTGCTTGGCACATTTACTATTTGTTTTTCTTGCACTTCATCCAAATAAATATCATAAAAGGCTACATTACCTTCCTCGTCCATGTAAATAGATTTCAGTTCCTCTGTTAGTGATATTACAACATTTCTATATGTACCCCGCACATTCAAACTTTTCACAACATTCTTAACAACATTAGTGGCAAATAATTGTTTATGTGCTTCACAAGTTTGTTGTTCTTTTGGGAAAGCAAAAATTTCCACCTGGTTTACCAATTTTATAGTTTTTACCTTTACTAATGTGGTCTTAGAGTTTGCTCCAGCTTCCGCTACAAAATGAAATTTTGCCTTAATCATCTCAATTGTGTTGATTTGTAAGTCGTGAATTCAGCGACTTAACCAATGAGGTGATAGAATAAAACTCTTGTGGATGCAGTTCAGAACTGTAATTAAAAAGAACATATTTACAAATTTAAAACTAACTAAATAACTCCAGGTATATATTATATATATATTATAACTCTAGGTATATATTATAACTCTAATAATATATGATGAAACATGAAATATATCGATAAAACAATATCGCTCCTTCAAAAAACAAAAAACAAAGACATACCTCGAAATTTGGCAGATTGAGATAAGCCTTTTGTTTCCTCGTGATTAGACTGAATACAAGAGGGAAATGATAAAATATGTTAGTAAAAGAAGGTCGGGACTTAAAATGAATTAGGCCAGATACTGAAACATAGGTTTATTAGAACTAAAATACAATAATATAAAGAATAATAGCTAAAAACGATAAAGACAAAAAAGAATAACTATGATACAATTAAAGAAACAATGAAGATAAAATTGAAAGAACCATGAATACTTACATTAAAGATAATAAAGGGGATAGTCATTTAAGACAACAACAAAATTTCCTTAAATTTCTAAATAATATGAGAGAACACAAATAATAAATTTCTACAGAATATAAGAGAACACAAATACTGGGTGATCGGGTGGAACGGCTATGGCTTTATGGCGATCACTGGTGCACAGAGTCTGAATAATTTAATAAGAATGAACTTACAGTTGGGCTTTCCGGCGACTCGTTACCTCCGTTCTACTAATCATCTGACAGCATCTGGTTGCTAGGCGTCTGCAGTAAGCTGAACGAATTCAATGCAGCACCTGTAGAGCTGGCCGTGGTCAGCGAGAAATCAGCTGGCGAGAAATTCTGCAGTCCGGAAACCTCCAATAAACTTCGTCTAGAGCAACAGGCTAGGGGGGCTTCACAAATTCTGATCGACCTGTTCTGAATGACAGTCGGACGGCTAGTGGCCCAGCGCGCCAAAAACGGCTGCCTCCTACTCCTCACTTTCGACAAATGTCTTATTGATATAGCCACCCATAGCGGCACTGAGTGTATACTATTTTACAGGATGATGAGACGCTAGTGAACACCTTTAATAGCAATAGCCTTGGATGAAGTTTTTAATCCAGGAAAGACATATCTGATATTGCTTTTCCAACAATTCTTTTTTTTTAATTAACTCATATTTTAGTTGAAGAGGTCGGGGGGAGTGGCTCAGTGGTAGAGCACTGAGTCACCATGCAGAAAATCCTAGTTCGAATCCCGCTGCTGGCAGTACTTTTATTTAGTCTATTAGAGGCCGGAGATGGATCACTCATGGGATCTAGGACCCTCCTGGGTCTTACCAAGTCTCTGTAAAGAGGGTAACCAAAATAAAGGGGAAATCAAGGCAATTGAGCGTGATCTGATTGACCCTCCTGCACAACCATAGGTTGAGTGTGACCTAGGAAAGGTCTCCTCCTTGCAGAACCGTTGTCCATGAAATAATACAGTCTCTATCATGTACTGAACCTAGACCCGTTCACGGGTTATAGTGCTACAGGTTTTTTTTTTAAATTTCACACTTTTAATTTAAATTTAGATTTGTTTAGTTATGACGTTTTTCTTGTGAAGTATTGATATGCTAATAAATGCTTCGTCAACAACTACTTTTCGTTTACACCTAATTGAATAAAACTTCCCTATTGGATGGTGTAAACAAAAAAATGAGATATCATGCTTACGCTATTTGAATATGTATATTACCGTGTAGTTGAACCTGGCTGTATCCTCGAACGTGGCGGTAATGTTACTTACAGCTTAGAGTCCCGAGTGTCCAAGTTTATTAAAAAAAATTAATCGCGACTTCCCATGGTCATATAAGTAGTACAGAATCCTAAACATTATTCGTTCAGTTGTAGCCAAATTAAATATTATAAGAAAAGAGAACGATGATAAAAGCTCATTACGATCTGCAAACATAAAAAACTCATTGAATTTAAAAAATAATAAAAACGGACAATTCATATGAAACGATCCAATACTTTTAGTACTTACGCTTGTTTGTAATCATTTCTGCGTTTTAATTTTGAGATGTATAGCGTGAAATGTAATTACAAGATCACATTGAGGAAGTCATCTGTTACAAAGCCGAAGTGAAGAATCTGAAAATGTATGGAGCTTAAAACATTTTTGAATTTTTAATGCATACTTGGGGTCCTTGATTATCGGCGTAAAATATTCAGTTGGGTATATTTGGTATCGCGAGGTGAATAAGTAGCACATGCTAAAATTCATGAAAAAATATAAATTATTTTACAAAACAGATAGGATATAATAAAATTTTGGGGCTTTATGGTATTGGACGTAAAAAAAAAATATTTTTAGTAACTTTCTTAGGAACTTTTTGTCCCCTTTATTGCTCACTAAACTGGAATATACCTTTCGAAAAATAAAATTAAGTTAATAAGTAATAAAATAATAAAAATAATAGAATAATAATCGCTGTAAAATAACGTAGGTTTTATTATTTACCTTATTTTTGAACGTGTCATAAAATAAATAAAGTAGATGTAAAGAAAACTGCCTCTTTAATATACGTAAGTTTTCTTAATTTTGTATTTGCCGCGAGAGCGTCAAAGCCTTCTTGACCCAACAGCTGTTGTAAATAAAAGATCCGAGAGGGAATAGTGTTGTGACTGTTACAGTGCATTTATTTTAATTTAATTTTAACTGAAAGAAAGACGAAGTAAAGACATTGAATGCTGTTTCTTTGTTTTTTCAGGTGAGGGAATGTTTAGTTGAAAGTTATTGTAATAATTTAAAATATGAATATATTGTAAATAAATCTTTGTTTTTTCAGAGCAACAATTCTGTCTATAATTCATTATTCAAAGACATCAAAACTATAAAAATATCATTATAAAACAGCATTTTTTATGGAATTACACGTCAAAAAATGGAAAAATTAAGATTTGACTTTTTTGAGAAATCGTCGGCAGATGGAAAATCTAATCTTGTATGCATAGCATCTATAGCTACACCTCATGGACAGATTTTCGAAATTCCACCCGAATCACAAGCTGTAAACTTACATCATGAAATTATGAAAACGCCAAACTTTGCTAAGGTAAGAAAATCGTGGATAAAAAGGCACCAAAGTAGGAAAGTATGGATAACCTTAACGGACGAGATTTCAAAAATATATTTAGATGAAGAAATAAACATACAATTTAATGACATTTACTTAGAGTAAATAATTGAAACAAAAGACACTTTAGAATCAAAACCAGACTCAAGCCAAACGTTAGAAAGACTGTTAGAGAAATTTCTTGAGGTTAAAGAATCAAAATCCCAAACTCAACATTTAGGGATTATTGCAAATAATTTTATTTTAGAGAAATTCAATGGGAGAAGCTTAAATGCTTACCAGTGGATTAAAGATTTTAACAAAGAATGTGAACGTTTCCAAATAGATGAAGATAGAAAGAAAATTGAAATTTTAAAACATTTCTTAGAATGTTCCAGTGTATATTGGTATAGCAGCATGCTTATGAAATTCACCGTGGAATCACAATGGGACACATGGGAGACAAATTTCTGTAGTACATTTGGTAACAAAGGATGGTCACCCACTAGATATGCTCTAGCGTTTAAATACCAATCAGGTTCCTTACTTGAGTACGCTTTAAAAAAAAAAAAATTATTACTCGGCGTTAGAAAAACAATTGATACTGGGACACTAATAGACCTTATAGCATTTGGCTTAACAAATTATGTAACTGATCACATTGATAGAGAAATTTTACAAGGAACGGAAGACCTTTACAATCAAATAGGGAAATTTGAGTATCTAGTTGGAAAAAATATGTACGAAAAAAAAAATATATTATACATTCGGACACCATATCAAAACAATTAGAAAAAAAAAGACCATGCCGGATTTGTGTAAATAAAAACAAAGGAAACCGTTACCATAGCGAGGAAAACTGCTGGTACAAAGAGAAAAGTCAAAAGGCCGTTTTTAAATCTGTAAATAATTCCGAACTGGAAATTGAACTAAACCAGAAGAATCCAAAAAACTAGAGGTGCCACCATTAATAAAAGTCGAGTTGCTATTAAATGACACTTTGGAGTGGCGAATAATAAAAATAAATTTGAAAACAAAATAAAAGTCTATATTCAAATAAAAAAAAACACTTGTATATGAAATGATAAAGAATTGCTGCACTGCAGGTTACAAAAAGAAAATGGTTAAATTAAAAGAAACAACTATACTTAAATAAAGTTCTCTTCGGCCGCTGAATAATAGTATTCCAAAACGCAGTCGCTTGTTTTCACCACGTTTTTACTTCACCAACTCTCGGCAGGTTATCTATATGGTTATGTCAGTATTGCTAAAAAATATTGTTAATAAATTAATTGTTTAATCACTGGCAACTCTGACTGTGCTGGGTGTGACCTTCCCCAGTGACAGGTCAGGTTATGTTTGTGTTGTTACAACACATTAAAGGTCTCAGGCAGAGTATCGCTGCTGTGCTGGTGTGAGGGCCCTTGAGAAGAAACCTAGCGGCCTCCAGTGGTCTCCCTCAAGTTGTTGGAGGACAGTCCCCACAGCCGAGTTAGATGCGTCGCAAGCCAGAGTCAGCTCTGCGTCCGTAGACGGGTGAGCTAACGTGACAGCATCCTTGATGTCTCGTTGGCAGCGGGCGAAGGCTTCTTCTGCATCCGAAGTCCATGGGATAGGGGTGCTGTCGTTCTTCTTACTGTTCCCAATGAGTGCGTGCAGGATGCGTTGGACTTCCGCAGCTTTAGGGAGGCATCATCGGTAGAAGTTGATCATCCCTAAAAAGCGTCGGAGATGACCCTTGGTGGCAGGACGAGGGAACTCTGCAATTTAGTCCACCTTGCTCGGGAGAGGTTTAGTACCCTGAGAGTTCACAAGGAAGCCTAAAAACTCGACCTCGGGCTTGCAAAACTCTGACTTTATCGGGTTGATGGTCAGTCCGTTTTGGTTTAGCCGTCTGAAGACTTCCTCTAAGTGAGTGCGATGCTCTTCCTCCGTTGCTGAGGCTACCAGTATGTCGTCGAGATAAACGAAAACATACGGCAGGGCGAGGATGCTGTCCATCAGGCGCTGGAACGTTTGGGTGGCATTTCTGAGTCCGAAGCACATCACCAAAAATTCAAAAAGACCGAAGGGGGTGATCACTGCCGTTTTCTGAATGTCCTCTTCTGCCACGGGTACCTGGTAGTAAGCACGGTTGAGGTCGATTTTACTGAAGGTAGTCATACCAAACAGGTTGGTGTTGAGGGCCTGAATATTGGGGACGCTGTACCTATCAGGCAAAGTCTGGGCGTTGAGCCGGCGGTAGTCCCCACAGAACCTCAACCTGACATCCTTCTTCATAACGATATGGAGGGGGCTAGCCCAAGGACTGCTAGATGGCCTGCATATACCCTCGTCAACCATCTTCAGGAATTCTTCCCGTGCGGCGTTATAACGGTCGGGTGTAAGCCGCCTGGCTTTAGAGGTGACTGGCGCTCTCTTCGTCTCTATGAAGTGCTTGATGGGATGCTTCGGCTCCTGCAGTACAGCAGATGGACGAGTGATAGCCGGGTATTTACGTAGAAGGTCGTAATACCACTCGCCGCATGGTACTGCGAACACTGTACGGAGGGTGTGGTGTCGTGCTTCAGGCTGCCTTTGGAAGTCGGGACAGTCTGTGAGTCCACCAGCTGTTGTCCCTTGAGGTCGACCAGGATGTGATGGTGGAAGAGGAAGTCCGCTCCGATGATCGGGTTGCTGACGTCGGCCAAGATGAAAGATCAACGAAGCGGGCGTCGAAGTCCGACGTTCAGTGTCTTCGTGACTTCCCCATAGGTTCTGATGGTGGTGCCGTTGGCTGCAAACAGCGTGAAATTGGCGGGGTTATTGCGCTCTCGTCACTGTGCTGGGAAGATACGGCCGCGCCGGTGTCGACCAAATATCGCTCTCCAGTAGCCTTATCTCTGACAAATAATCGGCGGTGGTTGATTTCAGCGACGGAGTCCGCCTTCTCAGTCGCTGAGATTAGTTTCCCAGCTGTGGTGTGGTTAGTTTCCAGCTGCAGGGTTGCTGGCACCTACGAGCTTTCTCCCGGAAACGGTGGTGATAGAAGCAAAAACCACTTCGGCTCCTGCTTCTTGAGCGGAGTCGTTTCCGGTCTCGTGACTCGTTTCCTCGTCCTTGGCCGCGGGCCAACTGCGTCTTGAGTTCGTCGACAACCAGGGTCAGCTTCTGTATCGCCTCCTCAAGGTGAGAGGTTGAGGACGAGGGGCGGGGCAGCGTGGACTGGGAGTTTACCTGGTTTACACTCGGCTCGTAGATTTCGGCGATGCGGTCGGCAACTTCCGCCAATTTATCTACTGAGGTATCCGATGTTACGGCCAGTGTAGCCTGCATCCTATCTGGTAGGGCCTTCATCCACATTGTGCGCAGCAATTCGGAGGAAACTAAACTCCCTGCGAGCCGTTTCAGTTCATTTAAAAAATGAGAAGGGCGCTCTCCATCTGCGAGGCGCTTGTCTTCTAACAGCCGTCTAATGCGATGGTTTTCGGACTCGGCGTAAGTCAAGATTAGCCGGTTCTTGAGAGCCTCATATGGTTACGCAGGAGGGTTTGTGACCAAGTCTGAAACCTGCCTTAAAATTTCGAACTCCAAGTTCGCCACAACCATTTGGAATTTTATTCGCGAGCTCGTAATTTTGGAGGTCGCGAATTCGGCGTCTATTTGGCAGAACCATAATTCTGGGGCTCCCCTCCAGAATGCGGGGATCCTGATATTAGCCCCGGGCCCACTTGCACTAACCTGGGTTTCCTCCGCTGGCTTTTCCTCCATCAATTCGTCGTCCTTCACCATCACGTCGGGATCACCACTTTGAAGGGGCGAATAATAAAAATAAATTTGAAAAAAAAATAAAAGTCTATATTCAAATAAAAAAAAAACACTTGTATATGAAATGATAAAGAATTGCTGCACTGCAGGTTACAAAAAGAAAATGGTTAAATTAAAAGAAACAACTATACTTAAATAAAGTTCTCTTCGGCCGCTGAATAATAGTACTCCAAAGCCCAGTCGCTTGTTTTCACCACGTTTTTACTTCACCAACTCTCGGCAGGTTATCTATATGGTTATGTCAGTGTTGCTAAAAAATATTGTTAATAAATTAATTGTTTAATCACTGGCAACTCTGACTGTGCTGGGTGTGACCTTCCCCGGTGACAGGTCAGGTTATGTTTGTGTTGTTACAACACATTAAAGGTCTCAGGCATTTATGATTCGGGTTCAAATGTATCATTAATTAATGCTAAATTATTGAAAATAGAGCCAAAAGAATATAATAGTGATATACAAATAGTAAACTTGAAAACTATTAATGGTGAGAAGAAAACAAAAGGTATGGTAACATTAAAGATTAAAATCTACAATATAGAAAGAATTATGGATATTTTCGTAGTAGATAATGAAAACTTTAATTATGATTTTCTAATTGGTTTGGATTGTATCAAAAATTTCAAGTTAACACAAAATGAAGAATTAGAGATCATACAACGTAACAATGCAGGAGAAAATAAAGTGACCTCAATTGAAGAGGATATAAAAAATAATAACTACTCGGCAAGTGATACTTCAAATTTTAAAAATTTCAAAATTCATGATGTACTAGGTAAGCTAAATGAAGACATTTTTTTTCAGATTTTGAACAAAAATAAATTAAACATATGAACAAATGTGAAGTAAATTTCAATAACCAACCATCTAGATTTTTATCAGAAATCAGAAATTGATAAATTGATAGAAAAATATAAACCAGTGTTCGGCATAGATAAATATGACATTGGTAATGTCAGTAATTATGAGGCTCATATTGACCTGACGGTGGATAAATACTGTTACAAACGTCCATATAGGTGCACATCAGAAGATAGAAGACAAATAGAAAATGAAATAGCAAAACTATTAGAGAAAAATTTGATTGAAGAATCTTATAGCCCATTCGCTGCTCCAGTAACTCTTGCATATAAAAAAGAAGATGAAAAAAAAACAAGGTTATGTATAGATTTCAGAGAACTGAATAAAATTGTCGTCCCTCAGTCACAACCTTTTCCATTGATTGAGGGTTTAATGATCAAAACTGTAAACTGTAAATATTTTTCAACTTTAGACATAAAATCCGCATTTTGGTCAATTCCTTTGAAAATTCAAGATAGATACAAAACAGCATTTGTTACACAAGAAGGTCATTTTCAATGGACGTGTCTCCCGTTTGGATTAAGGACTGCTCCCGCCATTTTCCAAAGATTATTGAGTAACATCATAAGGAAATACAAACTCCCTAGTTTTGCAGTAAACTTTATAGACGACGAGAGATTTTTTTCTTAGAGATTTTTTCAAAAACTTTTGAAGAACATATATTCCATCTATCAAGACTAATGGAGGCAATTCTAACTGAAGGTTTCAGATTAAAATTTTCGAAATGTACTTTTGCAAACAATTATGCCAAATATTTAGGACATATAATAGAAAACAATTCAATCAGACCTCTGAAAGATTATCTAACCGCTGTCAAAAACTTTCCAGTTCCAGAAACAAAAAAAAATATACGTCAATTTTTAGGAAAGATAAGTTTTCATCATAAATTTATACCGCACAGTGCAATTATCCTGGACCCGTTGCACAATTTATTAAGGAAAGACGTGAAGTTCATTTGGTCCACAGAATTTCAGGAATCTTTTGATAAAATAAAGACATTGCTATGTTCTGAACCACATCTAAATATCTTTGACCCCGAAAAACCAATAGCCATTTACACTGACGCTAGTGTCAAAGGAGTGGGAGCGGTGCTGAAACAAGAAGATAAAAACGGGGTCAGTAAGTCGGTTGCTTATTTTTCAAAAAAATTAACAGAAGCACAAAAAAAGAAGAAGGCAATATACCTAGAATGTCAGGCAATAAAAGAAGCTAGAAATATTGGCAGCACTGGCTTATTGGAAAAGAATTTATAGTCTACTCAGGTCATAAACCATTAGGGAATATGAACATCAAGACTAGAACTGATGAGGAATTAGGTGATTTGACGTATTATTTATCCCAATAATAATAATAATAATAAGCTTTATTTTTTCCTCTTTCTTCTATGTACAATTTTTACATGGTCTTTATATTTACAAGGTTTTTTTTAAAAAGAAAAAAAGGTCCTTCTTTGGGCATAAGCCTCTCCCAATTTACCCCAGCTACGTCTGTTCCAAGCAGAACGGTGCCATAATACTCCTATGAAGTTTTGTATGTCGTCCCGCCATCTCGTGGCTGGTCTCCCTCTTCTCCTAGTGCGGTGTATTGGATACCAATCCGTTGTTGCCTTAGCCCAATGTGTTGATGCCATTTAAGATCAGATACTGTCTTGAGAATATCGCGCGTACCAGTCAGCTTCCGTAGTTCTGTCTTCTTTATTTTCTCCCTTCTACTTTTCCTTAACATACTTCGCTCCATTGCACGCTGAGTGATTGCTAGGGATTTAGATATATCATTATTTAGGCTCCAAGTTTGGCATCCATAAGTTAAAGAGGGAATGATGCAAGCATCAAAAACTTTTCTCTTGTGATGTATGGCCATGTTGCTTTTAAAAATATTTTTGTGTGACCAAAATTTGGACCATCCTATTTTAATCCTTCTATTCAGCTCTTTCTTGGATTTATCTGCAAATGATATGAGTTGCCCTAGATAGATTGTTTCTTTAACCCATTGGAGTTTGCTGGTACCGAGAAATATTTCTTCTTCTTCGGCATTTGTCATCAAGACTGATTTGTTAAAATTTATCTCCAGCCCAGCCTCATTTCCTACTAGGACTAGCTCTTCTAGCATTTTCTTCAGTTCAGATGGTGAGTGTGAAATGAGAAGATTTATCCCAATATAACTTCAAAATTAAATATAACCCAGGAAAATCAAACCAAGAAGCAGACTGTTTAAGTAGAAATCCAGTTTTAGAACCTTATGAAAATGCTGACGACTTTCTAAAAGTAGTAAATTTAATTAATCTAGAAAATGTAATAAATGACCAACATACAAATCCAGACTTACCAAATGAAAAACTAATTTTGGAGAATAACATTTACTATAAAAAGAGTAAAAAAAGAAAAAAAATTGTACTATCAGAGCAACTTAGCAAAACTCTGATTAAAGATGTCCATTACACGTACTGCCACATCGGAAGAACACAACTAACAAATAAAATAACGAAATTCTACTCTGCTAAAAATATCAACAAAAACATTAAAAAAAATTGTGATGAATGTGAAATTTGTATAAAAAATAAATCAAGGAAGAAGCCAAAATATGGTATGATGTCACATTTAGGTCCAGCAACACGCCCATTTGAAATTATATCCATTGATACCATTGGTGGATTTGGAGGATCTCGGTCAACAAAAAAATTTCTACATCTACTGGTTGACCATTTCACAAGATATGCTTATATTTCCACATCAAGACATCAAAGCGCCAATGATGTGATACAATATTGATTGATATTGTACAATATTGATATGATATTAACGGACCAATATCCTAGGAATTTAAAAAATTCTTAAGGAAGGAGCATATAAGAATGATTTTTAATGATGTGGATGCACCATTTTCAAACGGACTTAATGACCAACTTTAGACAATAAAATCAGATGTAAAATAAATGAAAGTGATAAAAAGACAGCATGGACTACTATAGCACAGAAATGTGTAGAAAAATATAACGAAAGAGAACACACGGTCACGAAGTTTGCTCCGAAATACCTTTTGGAAGGCGAAAACGTTAATATTTTACCACTTGAATTGAAATCAAGATGTACAATGGAAGACCTAAAAAGTGATAGGAAGCTTGCTCTTGAAAGCACTGTAAAATCACATAAACATAACAAAAAAATTTTCGACCAGCATAGGGAAGAATATAAACTGGAAGTGGGAGACAGAGTATACGTGGAAAACGGAAATAGACTAAATAGGAAGAAATTAGATGAATTGAGGATTGGACCATACGAGATTCTAAAGAAGATCTCAAACTCAATCTATGAAGTTGATATGGGCCACAGGAAAGCAGAATCGAACCTCTACCACATTACAAAGCTGTGTCCAGTGTTTGATAAATAATAAACAATTACGTACATTCTCACTAACAATTGTTCTTCCCTAAGGGGGGAGATGTAAAGAAAACTGCCTCTTTAATATACGTAAGTTATCTTAATTTTGTATTTGCCGCGAGAGCGTCCAAGCCTTCTTGACCCAACAGCTGTTGTAAATAAAAGATCCGAGAGGGAATAGTGTTGTGACTGCTACAGTGCATTTAGTTTAATTTAATTTTAACTGAAAGAAAGGCGAAGTAAAGACATTGAATGCTGTTTCTTTGTTTTTTCAGGTGAGGGAATGTTTAGTTGAAAGTTATTGTAATAATTTAAAATATGTAAATATGAATATATTGTAAATAAATCTTTGTTTTTTCAGAGCAACAATACTGTCTTTAATTCATTATACAAAGACATCAAAACAATAAAAATATCATTATATAGATATTTATTAACAGAAGAAAAGTATACACATTAACTGTTTACAACTAAGTACATTATACAATGAAGAGATAAAGGACTAAGGACTTGCGAAAACGTAAAGGAAACATTTGTATGTAATACTAAATTAATATTATGATATAATATTGACATATTGAATACAGATATTAATAACATATTATTTTGAGCCCGTTTTCGATTTCTCCTAGCTCTCTCTCTTTCCACACAATCCTGTATGGAAGTCGAAACCCCAGTTATATCGAGACGTTTCGTAAAACCGAATATCGACTGGCCTTGTGGGCGCCATTTTGTTCACTCCTATGCAGTTTTTTTTCCCCTTAAGCTATGGTTTGGAAAAAAAAATTAAATAAAATACACCCATCGTTTGGTGTATCATTATATTTCTACACGTTATATTAATTTGCTCAGGATTCAGGTTGTAGGTTTTTGATAAAAATGGAAGTAAACTTCCTAAAATCATTTAGATCCTTAAAATTATTAAATTTAAAAAATAATCCAAAGAGCCTGAGAATCGGATAATTTTGATTGTACTAATAACGAAATTCAAAGACTAAATAGTTTGTTTTTCACCTCAACTAACTAGGTGTTTGATATCGAAAGATACGTCAGTATCTACGTATGAAAAATGAAATAGATATTGACTGAAACCTATAGAACATAAATTTTGTTTTTTTTCATAGTACCTTTTAGTAATTTTTTTTACAAAACATTTTAATTTATTCAGACAGAACCAAACATTCAAACGTTCCTTTTCAATCTCACACAAGATCCGCGTTGTTTCTTACTATGGAACTAAAACAGCAAAGGCATGTTATATTAGCATCATTGTAAAATAAGCGTTATCATAAACTATTACAAATTTATTTTAAAGTCCGCAAAGTAAATTTAATTTTAAATGAATAACTAGTAATTACTATTTTGTTGTTTTATTGTTTATTTTCTTTAAACAAAATGGTTTTGGGGTGAACTAAGTTGAAATTAATATTTTATTAGATAAACTAATGAGTAACCTAATAGGTTTCCAAACTACTTACGATAAGGCTAGGCTAGGCCAACCAGGTAAATACTACCATAAATCCTTTCGGAAACATCAATTCAAATTTCCAGCCAGAATGTTATAACTTTATGTATAATTTAAAAAGGGTCATCTTTTAATTTAGATGTTTATACCTTTAAATTGTTTGAAATGTAAGATTACTTGAACAGAGATAGACTAATTAATTAAATAATAGAATATATTAAGTTTGATAGATCTGCACCGAACAGTTCATTAATTTGTATGGTCCCATCACTGGCTCTCAAACTGAAACGATTTCGATCTTTCGAGACCTTTGTAGAATATTTAGTTGATATGGATATTTTTTTCTACAGACATGAAGAAGGCCTATCTTGTACTATCTTCTTGTCACTTTTTCATTAATACTATTGATACTTATACATTTTAACTTTAATAATTACCTTATGTAGTAGTTTTTAATAATTTAGACATTTTCACCTGTCTGTATTTTGCTATATTTAGTCCTGAAGAAGATCTGCAATGTGGGTCGAAACGTTGGCTATTTAAGAGAAATTTATTGAGGAGTGGAGGACCCGGACCATTTTTTACCACACGTTCAGAAGTTTCATTTTGAAATTTCCCTTTTTTTTTATTTTAGTTGTATATAACAGCAGTCTCCAATTCAGATGTAGTCCATAGTCGATAAGTTATAATGATAGTCAATAGTCAATAACTGTACTATTTAGTTCATAATGTCTCTTTTTTATATCTTGTATATCAAATAATATCTGTTCAAATACTCAATAAACTTATATATATTTCATACAAGTCGTCCATCGTTTTATAACTCTAATAATATATGGTGAAACATGAAATAGATCGATAAAACAATATCGCTCCTTAAGAAACAAAAAAACAAAACAAAGACATACCTCAAAATTTGGCAGATTGAGATAAGCCTTTAATAGCAATAGCCTTGGATGAAGTTTTTAATCCAGGAAAGACATATCTGATATTGCTTTTCCAACAATTCTTTTTTTTTAATTAACTCATATTTTAGTTGAAGAGGTCGGGGGGAGTGGCTCAGTGGTAGAGCACTGAGTCACCATGCAGAAAATCCTGGTTCGAATCCCGCTGCTGGCAATACTTTTATTTAGTCTATTAGAGGCCGGAGATGGATCACTCATGGGATCTAGGACCCTCCTGGGTCTTACCAAGTCTCTATAAAGAGGGTAACAAAATAAAGGGGAAATCAAGGCAATTGAGCGTGATCTGATTGACCCTCCTGCACAACAATAGGTTGAGTGTGACCTAGGAAAGGTCTCCTCCTTGCAGAACCGTTGTCCATGAAATAATACAGTCTCTATCATGTACTGAACCCTAGACCCGTTCACGGGTTATAGTGCTACAGGTTTTTTTTTAAATTTCACACTTTTAATTTAAATTTAGATTTGTTTAGTTATGACGTTTTTCTTGTGAAGTATTGATATGCTAATAAATGCTTCGTCAACAACTACTTTTCGTTTACACCTAATTGAATAAAACTTCCCTATTGGATGGTGTAAACAAAAAAATGAGATATCATGCTTACGCTATTTGAATATGTATATTACCATGTAGTTGAACCTGGCTGTATCTAACTATGTTAATAGCGTCTTGATGGAGGGGAAGATTTTCAACAGGCTTGCCAAATAGCTAAGGCCTAACCCACCGTATCATTGCAGTGATTGTTATTGTCCGTCATCATATAAATTAAAAAAGTCTGTTTCTATTATTTTTAAGAAAGTATATTTGCACTATAATTATTAATAGATTATTGGGAAGACTCCAGGGGACGACAAAGATGGGGAAAGACAGAGAAAAATGTAAATCCTGGGGGAACAACTCGAAGCAGAAAGGAACTTGGAGGAAGTAAAAGAAGAAGAAAATACTTACCGATGAGATAGGCAGGATTCCAAACCACCCATGAGGTTCTGCCTCTGGTTTCGTTACCCATTTTTTATAGTGGATGGTTCGCTTCACTGAATCCAGTAGCAGGAATGGCTCCCTGCTAATGCAATCAGTGTAGCCCTACGAAACCACTGTCTGTTTAAACAGTTAGCTTACTACTACTGTTAAAAATATCTTATAATATCTAATTAGAGTTTTTTTCATATCTATATATCTAATATCTATATCTATATATCTAATATCTATAATCTATATCTATATTTCTAGTATCTATATCTAAATATCTAATATCTATATCTAATATTTATATCTATATATCTAATATCTAATATTTATAATCTGTATCTATATATCTAGTATCTATATCTATATATCTAATATCTTTTATATGTTTTAAATTGACTGTTCCATCACAAACTCAGTTGACAAATGAGAAAAAATTTCGGTCTTTCTTTTATCTAAATACACTCAAGTATCATAACAACAGAATAATGTTTATTTCATTGTTATTCAACAAATTTTGAAAGAATAATATTAGGAATATTTGGCCCATGCGTGGCATTATATAAGTATAGGTGGCACTATAGTTTCATATAAAGTGTTTGTTTTCAAAAGAATGGTTATTAAGTAAAGCAACTTTATAATCAAAACATTTTTATGCAATTATTCACTCTCATTTTTTATATATTTTTCATAACGCATTTTCAGATTTTCAATTCCAGAACTGAAAAATTCACGGTTTTGTGATGAAATAAACTCTGAAAATGCGTTTTTGATTTTAGAATCATTTTCAAAAAATTTACTATTACGGAATTTGTCCAAACCAGATGGAAATATAAAGTTGAAGTCAAGTCTGGCGAAAAAGGTTGGAGTGGAAGGACTTCGTGACCCAGCTCTTTTAGTTTCTTCTCTGCTTTTGAAACATGATGTCTTTCGTTGTCGCGTAAAAGTATAGGTGCTGATTAACCAGAAGGTTATTTTTTGATAAGCACTGGTAGTATCATTTAAATATCCCTACCTACATATTTTATGGATGCGGAATGTTGTGGTTTCACCTCTGGATACAGGATGATAATTTCGCAAACCAACAGATAATGATCCGTTCTGTATTACACCTTTCCTCGAACGTGGCGGTAATGTTACTTACAGCTTAGAGTCCCGAGTGTCCAAGTTTATTAATAAAAAGTTAATCGCGACTTTCCATGGTCATATAAGTATTACGGAATCCTAAACATTATTCGTTCAGTTGTAGCCAAATTAAATATTATAAGAAAAGAGAACGATGATAAAAGCTCATTACAATCTGTAAACATAAAAAACTCATTGAATTTAAAAAATAATAAAAACGGACAAATCATGTGAAACGATCCAATACTTTTAGTACTTACGCTTGTTTGTGATCATTTCTGCGTTTTAATTTTGAGATGTAAAGCGTGAAATGTAATTACAAGATCACATTGAGGAAGTCATCTGTTACAAAGCCGGAGTGAAGAATCTGAAAATTGTATGGAGCTTAAAACATTTTTGAATTTTTAATGCATACTTGGGGTCCTTGATTATCGGCGTAAAATATTCAGTTGGGTATATTTGGTATCGCGAGGTGAATAAGAAGCACATGCTAAAATTCATGAAAAAATTAAAATTATTTTACAAAATTAGGATATAATAAAATTTTGGGGCTTTATTGTATTGGACGTAAAAAAAAAAAATTTTTAGTAACTTTCTTAGGAACTTTTTGTCCCCTTTATTGCTCAGTAAACTGGAATATACCTTTCGTAAAATAAAATTAGGTTAATAAGTAATAAAATAATAAAAATAATAGAATAATAATCCCTGTAAAATATCGTAGGTTTTATTATTTACCTTATTTTTGATCGTGTTGTAAAATAAATAAAATAAATATTTATTAACAGAAGAATAGTATACACATTAACTGTTTACAACTAAGTACATTACACAATGAAGGGATAAAGGACTAAGGACTTGCGAAAACGTAAAGGAAACATTTGTATGTAATACTAAATTAATATTATGATATAATATTGACATATTGAATACAGATATTAATAACATATTATTTTGAGACCGATTTCGATTTCTCCTAGCTCTCTCTCTTTCCACACAATCCTGTATGGAAGTCGAAACCCCAGTTATATCGAGACGTTTCGTAAAACCGAATATCGACTGGCCTTGTGGGCGCCATTTTGTTCACTCCTATGCAGTTTTTTTTCCCCTTAAGCTATGGTTTGGAAAAAAAAATTAAATAAAATACACCCATCGTTTGGTGTATCATTATATTTCTACACGTTATATTAATTTGCTCAGGATTCAGGTTGTAGGTTTTTGATAAAAATGGAAGTAAACTTCCTAAAATCAGTTAGATCCTTAAAATTATTAAATTTAAAAAATAATCCAAAGAGCCTGAGAATCGGATAATTTTGATTGTACTAATAACGAAATTCAAAGACTAAATAGTATGTTTTTCACCTCAACTAAATAGGTGTTTGATATCGAAAGATACGTCAGTATCTACGTATGAAAAATGAAATAGATATTGACTGAAACCTATAGAACATAAATTTTGTTTTTTTTCATAGTACCTTTTAGTAATTTTTTTTACAAAACATTTTAATTTATTCAGACAGAACCAAACATTCAAACGTTCCTTTTCAATCTCACACAAGATCCGCGTTGTTTCTTACTATGGAACTAAAACAGCAAAGGCATGTTATATTAGCATCATTGTAAAATAAGCGTTATCATAAACTATTACAAATTTATTTTAAAGTCCGCAAAGTAAATTTAATTTTAAATGAATAACTAGTAATTACTATTTTGTTGTTTTATTGTTTATTTTCTTTAAACAAAATGGTTTTGGGGTGAACTAAGTTGAAATTAATATTTTATTAGATAAACTAATGAGTAACCTAATAGGTTTCCAAACTACTTACGATAAGGCTAGGCTAGGCCAACCAGGTAAATACTACCATAAATCCTTTCGGAAACATCAATTCAAATTTCCAGCCAGAATGTTATAACTTTATGTATAATTTAAAAAGGGTCATCTTTTAATTTAGATGTTTATACCTTTAAATTGTTTGAAATGTAAGATTACTTGAACAGAGATAGACTAATTAATTAAATAATAGAATATATTAAGTTTGATAGATCTGCACCGAACAGTTCATTAATTTGTATGGTCCCATCACTGGCTCTCAAACTGAAACGATTTCGATCTTTCGAGACCTTTGTAGAATATTTAGTTGATATGGATATTTTTTTCTACAGACATGAAGAAGGCCTATCTTGTACTATCTTCTTGTCACTTTTTCATTAATACTATTGATACTTATACATTTTAACTTTAATAATTACCTTATGTAGTAGTTTTTAATAATATAGACATTTTCAATTGTCTGTATTTTGCTATATTTTGTCCTGAAGAAGATCTGCAATGTGGGTCGAAACGTTGGCTATTTAAGAGAAATTTATTGAGGAGTGGAGGACCCGGACCATTTTTTACCACACGTTCAGAAGTTTCATTTTGAAATTTCCCTCTTTTTTTAATTTTTGTTGTATATAACAGCAGTCTCCAAATCAGATGTAGTCCATAGTCGATAAGTTATAATGATAGTCAATAGTCAATAACTGTACTATTTAGTTCATAATGTCTCTTTTTTATATCTTGTATATCAAATAATATCTGTTCAAATACTCAATAAACTTATATATATTTCATACAAGTCGTCCATCGTTTTATAACTCTAATAATATATGGTGAAACATGAAATAGATCGATAAAACAATATCGCTCCTTAAGAAACAAAAAAACAAAACAAAGACATACCTCAAAATTTGGCAGATTGAGATAAGCCTTTAATAGCAATAGCCTTGGATGAAGTTTTTAATCCAGGAAAGACATATCTGATATTGCTTTTCCAACAATTCTTTTTTTTTAATTAACTCATATTTTAGTTGAAGAGGTCGGGGGGAGTGGCTCAGTGGTAGAGCACTGAGTCACCATGCAGAAAATCCTGGTTCGAATCCCGCTGCTGGCAATACTTTTATTTAGTCTATTAGAGGCCGGAGATGGATCACTCATGGGATCTAGGACCCTCCTGGGTCTTACCAAGTCTCTATAAAGAGGGTAACAAAATAAAGGGGAAATCAAGGCAATTGAGCGTGATCTGATTGACCCTCCTGCACAACAATAGGTTGAGTGTGACCTAGGAAAGGTCTCCTCCTTGCAGAACCATTGTCCATGAAATAATACAGTCTCTATCATGTACTGAACCCTAGACCCGTTCACGGGTTATAGTGCTACAGGTTTTTTTTTAAATTTCACACTTTTAATTTAAATTTAGATTTGTTTAGTTATGACGTTTTTCTTGTGAAGTATTGATATGCTAATAAATGCTTCGTCAACAACTACTTTTCGTTTACACCTAATTGAATAAAACTTCCCTATTGGATGGTGTAAACAAAAAAATGAGATATCATGCTTACGCTATTTGAATATGTATATTACCATGTAGTTGAACCTGGCTGTATCTAACTATGTTAATAGCGTCTTGATGGAGGGGAAGATTTTCAACAGGCTTGCCAAATAGCTAAGGCGTAACCCACCGTATCATTGCAGTGATTGTTATTGTCCGTCATCATATAAATTAAAAAAGTCTGTTTCTATTATTTTTAAGAAAGTATATTTGCACTATAATTATTAATAGATTATTGGGAAGACTCCAGGGGACGACAAAGATGGGGAAAGACAGAGAAAAATGTAAATCCTGGGGGAACAACTCGAAGCAGAAAGGAACTTGGAGGAAGTAAAAGAAGAAGAAAATACTTACCGATGAGATAGGCAGGATTCCAAACCACCCATGAGGTTCTGCCTCTGGTTTCGTTACCCATTTTTTATAGTGGATGGTTCGCTTCACTGAATCCAGTAGCAGGAATGGCTCCCTGCTAATGCAATCAGTGTAGCCCTACGAAACCACTGTCTGTTTAAACAGTTAGCTTACTACTACTGTTAAAAATATCTTATAATATCTAATTAGAGTTTTTTTCATATCTATATATCTAATATCTATATCTATATATCTAATATCTATAATCTATATCTATATTTCTAGTATCTATATCTAAATATCTAATATCTATATCTAATATTTATATCTATATATCTAATATCTAATATTTATAATCTGTATCTATATATCTAGTATCTATATCTATATATCTAATATCTTTTATATGTTTTAAATTGACTGTTCCATCACAAACTCAGTTGACAAATGAGAAAAAATTTCGGTCTTTCTTTTATCTAAATACACTCAAGTATCATAACAACAGAATAATGTTTATTTCATTGTTATTCAACAAATTTTGAAAGAATAATATTAGGAATATTTGGCCCATGCGTGGCATTATATAAGTATAGGTGGCACTATAGTTTCATATAAAGTGTTTGTTTTCAAAAGAATGGTTATTAAGTAAAGCAACTTTATAATCAAAACATTTTTATGCAATTATTCACTCTCATTTTTTATATATTTTTCATAACGCATTTTCAGATTTTCAATTCCAGAACTGAAAAATTCACGGTTTTGTGATGAAATAAACTCTGAAAATGCGTTTTTGATTTTAGAATCATTTTCAAAAAATTTACTATTACGGAATTTGTCCAAACCAGATGGAAATATAAAGTTGAAGTCAAGTCTGGCGAAAAAGGTTGGAGTGGAAGGACTTCGTGACCCAGCTCTTTTAGTTTCTTCTCTGCTTTTGAAACATGATGTCTTTCGTTGTCGCGTAAAAGTATAGGTGCTGATTAACCAGAAGGTTATTTTTTGATAAGCACTGGTAGTATCATTTAAATATCCCTACCTACATATTTTATGGATGCGGAATGTTGTGGTTTCACCTCTGGATACAGGATGATAATTTCGCAAACCAACAGATAATGATCCGTTCTGTATTACACCTTTCCTCGAACGTGGCGGTAATGTTACTTACAGCTTAGAGTCCCGAGTGTCCAAGTTTATTAATAAAAAGTTAATCGCGACTTTCCATGGTCATATAAGTATTACGGAATCCTAAACATTATTCGTTCAGTTGTAGCCAAATTAAATATTATAAGAAAAGAGAACGATGATAAAAGCTCATTACAATCTGTAAACAAAAAAAACTCATTGAATTTAAACAGAGAGAAATGCTTTATTTTCAGCAGTGCTGTCCAATTACATTGGATTGCCTTAATACACGGCATACTGATCAGTCCAATCGGACATAATGTACATTCAAATTTGTTTTTTAAAATGCATACTTAAAAACTACAGTACAATTCTTAATTGTTTTATACTTTTTTTCTTCTTCTTTTTCATATACAAGAAAATAAAGTAAATACAAACCAGATAAACGTACAATTTATAAAGATAAACAAAGCTAAAAAAAACAGCGTGTGTGGTATCAGCTACTATATATATATGATGGTGAATTATCCCACGGGTGTCAAGAATAATATTCTCGGCGAGCACCATCACATCCCTGCCAATGACACCCAGGTCATCGAGGAAGCTCCATGTTCTTTTCGGAATCGTTCCGCGTGACCCAAACCAGAGGCCTCTCACGGTGAACTCTCTCTCTCTCCGAAGGTCTCGCGGAATTTCTCCTTCAGGAAAAGCATTTGTCATATATTTCCTTCTTTTCCCTTTCCACTCCACCCGCCTAGTCAAGGTCATTATGTTCAAATCTCACCGTCGGATCCAACACTCAAGCTACCTTTCCGGTCTACGGAAATGCGACAATATCTGCATATCTTGTGGATCCCTCCGTGTCGATACAATAGACCTCGTCAAAGCAGGCGAAGTATTTTTTCATAAGGAGCCTCATTAATTCGTGTTTGACCCTGTGGTGTCGGCGTGTTATGAGGAGGGAGTTGTTGGGGCATTTTCCCAGCACATGGGCTGGTGTTTCTGACTCTCTGCCGCATTTGCGACAGAGGGACCCAACTTCTCTCGCCTGTCCGCCGGCTCCTGGGACACCACGCAGAGGCGCATAATTGATGTTCAGTTTTAGGGCGTTGGTCAACTCCGACCCCGAAAGTACAAACGGACAAATCATATGAAACGATCCAATACTTTTAGTACTTACGCTTGTAATCATTTCTGCGTTTTAATTTTGAGATGTAAAGCGTGAAATGTAATTACAAGATCACATTGAGGAAGTCATCTGTTACAAAGCCGGAGTGAAGAATCTGAAAATGTATGGAGCTTAAAACATTTTTGAATTTTTAATGCATACTTGGGGTCCTTGATTATCGGCGTAAAATATTCAGTTGGGTATATTTGGTAACTCGAGGTGAATAAGAAGCACATGCTAAAATTCATAAAAAAATTAAAATTATTTTACAAAATTAGGATATAATAAAATTTTGGGGCTTTATGGTATTGGTCGTAAAAAAAAAAATATTTTTAGTAACTTTAGTAGGAACTTTTTGTCCCCTTTATTGCTCAGTAAACTGGAATATACCTTTGGAAAAATAAAAATTAAGTTAATAAGTAATAAAATAATAAAAATAATGGAATAATAATCGCTGTAAAATATCGTAGGTTTTATTATTTACCTTATTTTTGAACGTGTCGTAAAATAAATAAAATAGATATTTATTAACAGAAGAAAAGTATAGACATTAACGTTTTACAACTAAGTACATTACGCAATGAAGGGATAAAGGACTAAGGACTTGCGAAAACGTAAAGGATACATTTGTATGTAATACTAAATTAATATTATGATATAATATTGACATATTGAATTCAGATATTAATAACATATTATTTCGAGACCGATTTCGATTTCTCCTAGCTCTCTCTCTTTCCACACAATCCTGTATGGAAGTCGAAACCCCAGTTATATCGAGACGTTTCGTAAAACCTAATATCGACTGGCCATGTGGGTGCCATTTTGTTCACTCCTATGCAGGTTTTTTCCCCTTAAGCTATGGTTTGGAAAAAAAATTAAATAAAATACACCCATCGTTTGGTGTATCATTATATTTCTACACATTATATTAATTTGCTCAGGATTCAGGTTGTAGGTTTTTGATAAAAATGGAAGTAAACTTCCTAAAATCATTTAGATCCTTAAAATAATATATATAATTTTGATTGTACTAATAACGAAATTCAAAGACTAAATTGTTTGTTTTTCACCTCAACTAACTAGGTGTTTGATATCGAAAGATATGTAACTATCTAAGTATGAAATATGAGATAAATATTGACTGAAACCTATTGAACATAAATTTTGTTTTTATTCATGGTATCTTTTAGTAATTTCTTTTGCAAAAAATTTTAATTTATTCAGACAGAACCAAACATTCAAACGTTCCTTTTCAATCTCACACAAGATGCGCGTTGTTTCTTACTATGGAACTTAAACAGCAAAGGCATGTGATATTAGCATCATTGTAAAATAAGCGTTATCATAAACTTTTACAAATTTATTTTAAAGTCCGCAAAGTAAATTTAATTTTAAATGAATAACTAGTAATTACTATTTAGTTGTTTTATTTTTTATTTTCTTTAAACAAAATGGTTTTGAGGTGAACTAAGTTGAAATTAATATTTTATTAGATAAACTAATGAGTAACCTAATAGGTTTCCAAACCACTTACGATAAGGCTAGGCTTAGGCCAGTCAGGTAAATATTACCATAAATCCTTTCGGAAACATCAATTCAAATTTCCAGCCAGAATGTTATAACTTTATATAAAATTTAAAAAGGGGCATCTTTTAATTTAGATGTTTATACCTTTAAATTGTTTGAAATGCAAGATTACTTGAACAGAGATAGACTAATTAATTAAATAATAGAATATATTAAGTTTGATAGATCTGCACCGAACATAATTTCTTTCTTTTTTTAAATTTTCCTTAGAAGTTTGTTCATTTTTATTTAATATCTATTATTTGATGACAAATTGTTACTATTTTTATTTATTTTTTGTTCTCACTTAAAGACGGCAGTTGCGTCTTTAGAAAAAAAGAAAATTATTAATTTAATCAAGTATAAACTTTTTACTTTCAATTAATTTATTTCAACCGTAATATTAACCTAACCAAATCAAATTTATAATAAATTGACTGAACTGATTAAAGGAATAAGAAATCGGTAAAAATGAATATACCGCCTGATATTCGTTCTCCAAACTTAAGAAGAGTTAAAAGAAGTTGGAAAAATATAAACGATTATAATGAAATAGACGATAATAAAAATAAAAACCAATTTTTAGTAATAGAAAGAGATGAAGAAGGAGACCTTAAAAACGTCTCACCATTTTTAATATATAAGGCAATAAATAACCAGTGTGGGGAACCTAAAAATGTAAAAAAACTAAGAATCGGAACTATTTTAGTGGAAACAAGTAGTAGAGAACAGTCCGAGAAATTGCTAAAACTGAATAATTTTGGTTCAATAGTAAAAATAAAAGTGAGTCCTCACGAAAAATTGAATATAAGCAAGGGAGTAATATTTTGCCCAGACTTAGACGGAGTTGATGAAAAAGAAATGTTGGAAGAATTAGCCAAATTTAACCTAAAAGAAATAAAAAGAATAATAACCAAAAAGACAGGTACTGAGAGAAAAACAAATTTATATGTGCTCACCTTTTCATTACCTACTCTCCCAGAATTTATTCACATAGGGTTTCAGAAAATTAATGTTAAAATGTATGTACCGAACCCAATTAGGTGCAGAAAATGTCTAAAATTCGGTCACTTCACTGATAAATGCTCAAAAACACCTATTTGTGCAAATTGTTAAAATCGGAACATAACGGTTCACCATGTGAATCGATAGTCCCGAATTGTGTAAATTGCGGAAACAATCACTCTAGCCTAGATCTGAAATGTCCCAAATTACTAGAGGAAAAAGAAATTAAAACCATTCAATTTAAAGAAAAAATAGCTTACAACGAAGCAAAAAAGAAATATAAGTTAAGCCGGCCTGACATAGGAAACTTGAATTATGCTGATGTAGCAAAAACAAATAGGAAATTAAGAGTAGATGTAGGTTGTCAAACAGACGACTTAAATTTACTGGACAATAATAAAACAATTGTGACTCCTTCTACTTCAAAGTCCAGCTCTATTGGATGCATTGATAACGTTAAACCCCCTCCTAGTGAATCCCTCTTCCTTCCCGCTCCCTCCCCCCCTCCTCTCTGCCAATGCCACGAGTCAACACTCTAGACGGCTTAGGTAAGCCTGTCGTTCGCACTCGGGCATCTTCGGAATACACTCCCGAGCTCGCGCATTCCCAAGATATAGGGAATATATCCGAAGATTTTAAAACTCCGCAACCTCCTAGGCGGAATTCATTAAACAAAAACAAAAAAAATGGTGACGAAATGGAAACCACCTGAAAATGAATAAAGATAAAATGAAACATAATTCTAAAATAACTAGTTCAGTAACAATCTACAAAAATATCCGTTACTTTATAGCTATACCACTTTTCCTTTTAAATAAGAAAATACACATTAAAGAATTTAATTACACTACGTTAATTAAGAAAAATTTAAAAAAAAGAAAGAAAAAATTATCAACATTAGTAGTACAAATAGGCGGGTTGAGCCGGAGCCGTGACCTTGAGGTCATTGTCTGCTGTAGCAGGGTCGTGGGCGTGATCTTGAGATGACCTTGAGGGTGGGAGGGGTGTAAGGCAGGACGAGGCGGTGTTGGCCTTGAGGTAGGTCCAGGTGTGCAAATTAAGATTTGGCAACGTCGCAGATGAGATGTGACAACAGCGCAGTAGAAACTAGGTCATGGTTTGTTCTGAATGGATGACGCATGTGACGTCATTTTATGAATGGAATAGTTGAATGGGCGTGTGACGTCATCTTATGAATGGATGAACTGAATGGGAGCGTGACGTAATTTGTCTTTGTGAATGGGATAAGAGTTATGAATGAAGCACAGGTTCAGGCGTGCAAAGTAAGATTTGGCAACGTCGCAGATGAGATGTGGCAACAGCGCAGTAGAAACTAGGTCACAGCATAATGAAAGAGAGTATATTGTTTTCCGAATGGGAGAGTGTCATCATTTTGTCTTATGAATGAAGCACGTTGTTGCTTCCTCAATCAGTTAGTTTAGTATGGGTCGGCTAAGGAGCAAGAACCTGGGGTACGAAGACGGAAGGTTGTCGACATTCGTCGGCTGGTCGTCACCGGTGAGTCCATTGAAACTAGCGGCTGCTGGGTTGTATTACTTGAAAGTGTCTGATAGGACAAGATGTCCATTTTGCGGAGTAATCTTGCATGAATGGAAGGAGTATGACGACCCTTTTGCCGACCATAAAAAATGGTCTAAAAACTGTTCGTTTATCGAGTATTGTGAACAATTGAATGAGCTGCTAATCATAGTGTCTGACGAGAATGATAGCGAAGAGACGGTATGTTGTTAAAAGGCTTCACAATTTTCTACATCGACTCAAAGATTTGCAATTATGCATTTCCTTGTATGAACTAAAAAGAAGGGAAATAAATGATGTGATAAAAAAACTAGAACAGCTGCAGCTTTCTCCCCTCCACTCCGTTATACCACACAGTCTTGTCGTTGATGATACGCGAGATGGATCGTCGAATGGACCTTGTGGCCGAGTACCCACTCACCAACAGTAAATGTTTTCGAATCGGTTTGTGTAACTTTGTGCCGACTATCGCCATTAGCGAAAAGAAGAAAACTGTCGTTTACATGAATGTTGAGGAATGGACATATATTACCACCCGAGCTCCGAAAATTTTGTTATTGCTGCAGAAACGAAAAAAATCCTATGAAAAAGACCGATCAAGATGTCAAAACGTGATTTGTGAACTTACTACAAGAGGACGCACTAGGGTGATGCGGATAGAGCAGGTAACGCAATGGTTTGCAATGTTTAATCATGAGACCCTTCCACCATCGTCTGCATCTGCATGTTTCAACAGAAACGAGACGGTCAAACTTTGCGCAAATATAGAAAAAATCAACGATTCACTAGCATTGATAACAAAGATGGTTGAACTTTATAATAAGAATGAAGCAAGTGTAGTTAGCGAACCAATTGATTTTAGCATAAATACAAATACACTGTTTTACAACTTAAATGAATTGAATTGTGATGATAATCAATAAAATAAGTTTCCTTTAATATGTTGTATTTTTTATTTGTCCCTTGAAAAATAAAATAGGAAGAAGGAAAAAAAAAAAAAACAAATACAAATTTACTGCAATCAAATATTTTTATTTTATGTAAATATAAAATTTAATTTAAAAAAAATTTAATAAATCTGAATCAAATACTGATAAGGTAA
This sequence comes from Arma custos, assembly GCA_037127475.1. Lineage (NCBI taxonomy): Eukaryota > Metazoa > Arthropoda > Insecta > Hemiptera > Pentatomidae > Arma > Arma custos. Next base: position 34,870 of record JBBAGI010000149.1, on the reverse strand, counting down.
ATATAAAAATTTTAACAATTAACAATCTTGTAATGTTTCTGATAAACAGCTGATCTGTGGGTTGATTCCAGGATAGGACTCAGTATCTTGGAAATATGTTGAATCCTGTTTTCGAATCTTACTCTGTCCCTCGCATGTGTTTCCCATGGACTGATACGTGCTGCACGATGAGCATAATTCCATGTTACAAGAGTACGAGTTTCAACAAGGTCCTCATCAGGCTTGAAAGATACCTAAATAAAAGATATTCTTACTCGATATTTTGTATTTTCCGAATCGAGTTCTAATTCGTTTATATTTTTTTGGTTGTACGTTCATTTTACATCTACTTGTAGAATAAAAAGAAATTAGTATACTCCTCTTCTAACAACCACAAAAAAACAAAAAAACAAACAGAGAGTCAGTACAATTTACGGACCAAACCCGTTCCCATTTCATATTCTATTATTTTATCATGTAAAATGAGACAGTAAGCTTTAGTATTGGCTGGAAAGTTTTCTTTCGCCTCTAATAGTACTCTGATATCGATAGTCGCACTTTTGATTGCTTCAGATTGCTTAGAACAATCTATAATCACTAGAGGCGCTAGTTTCTCGAAATCGGATCTTGAAAGCAGGGGCTGAGAATGTTTAACGCCATAATAACTCGTTTGAAATTCGTTATACATTTCATACAACAATGCTACTTTTCCTTGCTCAAAATCTAAATTTAAGTCATTGTACGGATATTGTTCACTATTCATATAAAGTTTCAAATTTTTTAATTTGCAACTATTGAACAGACTGCTATCTTTGTTAGAGGTTCTATTTCGATCACTTTGAAATGCAAAAATGAGATGAGATAGCGCGGTTTTTCTAAATTTGTTGAAGTTTTGACCGACCAATTTTCCTGCTGCGTCGCAGGTACATTGGGATATTCGTAAAGATCCCATGATCTGAATGGAATAGAAACGACCTTGTTCTTGTCTACTAGTTTTAATAACCTCAGACGTTCATAATCTGAAACACGAACATGAGGCATTCTCCACACCAATTTGTCAAGTTTTATTTGTACATCATCGTCACCTAGCACGCAGTTTAGGTCAGTACTTGATCTGATCAAAACGAGCTCTTGCTTCAGATTGATTAAAATTTTACGATAGTCCTCGCAAATCCCAAAAAGAATATCAAGTGGTAGGCATACGCTAAAAACGCCGTTTTTATCCAAAGAAAGAGTTTTACCGGGCATTGTCCACCCCGCATTTTCTAATCCCATTACTCGATTAGGCGAAAATGATGCATGCCCTTTAAGAGTAGTAGTTATCCCCGGATTTCGTACTCGATCGACTTCTATACCGTTTAGTTCATATCTAATTTCGTCAAACAAAAACGCGAATGCGTTATTAGTCAACTTTGGAGTGGCACCGATAGTGCCATCACTTTTTAAGATCCTCCCTTCGAGATAAATAAAACTTTGAGAAGGAAAGGTATAAATATCTTGTTGATGAATAGGAATTCTAATCTCGTCGGATTTGTTAAAGGTATTTCCCGTATAAGGCTGGTGCGAGTGATATTCAAATTGTGTAAGAGAATCGACGAATTTTATATCCGTCGTAACGTCTAATATGTCATTCATAATGTTTGTTTAACCGAAAACCACACTGTTTTAAAAATATAGCGTTCGCAGTTGTTAGCGCTCTTGTTGATTTAGGTTTACTGGTTTTAACCGTTGTTTGACATCTCCTTTTATAATAATCGATGCAACAACTATCTCTAGAAGAAAAATCAATCCCCATTCTTTTTTAAATGTAATCTGAATGTAACCGTTTCTCCTCTAAAGTCGATAAGCTCTCCGTTCTGATCTACTAATCGAACGATGATATTGTCTACAGTCCTCACGTTGGTTGGAAAGTAAATGACCGGATTCGTGATTTCTATTATTTTATATCCTGGGTCTACACGCGGAAAGAATTGATGAATATTATGATCCGGTTCTCCGTTCACATAAGACCCCGATGCGATGTTACATTGAATTGAAATAATGTTTACGCTGAGAATTTTAACAATGTCATTTGATTCAGTATAGGAGCGATTCGGAGGAATGACATGATCGGATCGTGTAAAACCCAAAAGAGGACCAATAGAGTGAGGCTTCTCGGAATAGTTAAAGTATACTGCATGAGTTGTTTTAATTTCCGTTTTTAGCATGTTGGAATTTCCTCTTATTATCACTACAGCGGTAGGGTCAAGATGAGAAATTTTTTCACGTAAAAAGGAGGCTATAGCATCGATATCGTACGATCCTTCAGGTATTTGGATCGAAAAATCACCAAAATAAAACATATCATTAGCACCCTTTTTTATATTCGGAATAGTATTATATGTCTCAAATGATAACAACCCAACAGTATATATTGACCCCAATTCTAACGGTGGTAAAAAGTTTGCGGAAAGTACGCTAGAGTTGCCCGTAAGCGTTACTGTATAGCTCATGATTAACAATGATCAAACGCTTTGAGAAGCATCGACTAAATACTGTAAGCAGAGATGTCCATAAACCGACGTATTCCACTCCTGATAACGCTCTCTATTATAAGTTATTTTTAGCCCCTTAAAGTACTCGAGCAACTGTGGTGGTGGTTTTAAGTTTCCAAAGGAATCAAAGTATTTCACAAAATTATTTTGTTTTACATAACAGACCCAATGTGAACCAAGTTCTGAGCTCGGCTCTAAATTTACAATAGCAGACTCGTGTTTGTTGGATATCTAGGAAGTTTATCAATCATAAATACTCCTCGAAAATGTTGGATATTTAAAACTTTGGCCAAATAATTTAATTCTAAATCCGTCAATGGCTTATTCGGTAGTCAGATCTTTCCAGATTTGTTTTTTTGTCGAGTTATAAACAGGCCGTAGCCTTTCCGATATGGTTTCAAATAAAGTCCATTTCCGATTTTCTGACTTTCCATCGCTAAATTATGCCTCTTTTGCTCATCTAATTTATGTTTAGCTTCTTTCGCCTCGTAGATAGCTTTAGCCACACTCGACGCTCCTCCCGCTAAAGATCCCACTGCAGAAAGCCCCGCCATTAACGGTACAAGAAATGGAAGAAATCCTCCCTCTTTTGGCAAAGGAAGAACTCTGGGAGGCAAAGGTTTTGTCTTACCACGTAAATGCATTTTAGCCTTTTTGTATGCCATTTTTGACGCTTCGAGGATCGATGAAACGTTAGCAACCTTTAGCGATTTAACTAATTTTTTGAAACTAATCTTTTTATTTTTTTTCTTCTTCTTAATACCGGCACCAATTTTACCTTTCGCTTTCATAGTATTTGTAACTAACCAAGCCGCGGCTTTTTCTCCCAATGATGAATCCGAAGCTTTAACTCGTTTCCAAGCGTTTTCAACCAAAATCTTGTCCGCTTTTCTACGACTTTGCATATCCTTATCTTTGCTATAAGCAATATCGTGTTCTTTACAAGCTTTATCAAGCTGGTTTATTCCACTATCTCCTCTATTTAGTCGTTTTTCAAGGTTTGTACCGGGGCCACAATACTGGTATCCTGGCAGGTGTAATTCAAACGGTAACTTATTTATGAGACTGTTTATCAAGCCTCTTCCTTTGCGAGTCTTACGAATCATACTGTAGTGAAAAATGACAATCGGCGATATATATATATATATACAGGAAATGAATGATTTTGTCTGCATTCAAAATGAAATTAGTCCAACAAGAACAACGTTTTTCTACTTTGAAGTGTTTGCCTGACGAATCTACTGAGGTGAAACATAGCACATTATTACCAAACACCATACGAGCGTCGATATGCGGATCAAGCGGATGTGGAAAGACGAATATTATGATTGGACTTTTATTAAATCCAAATGGTTTAAAATTTAAAAATGTATATCTATTCGGAAAAACTTTACACCAGCTCAAATACCAGTATTTAAAAAATGTTTTAAATATGGTTCCTGAAATAGGATTTTACGATTTTGAAGATGCAAAAGATATGCCTCACCAAGTTGAATCTAATTCAGTCTGTATATTCGATGATGTTACGATGGAGGATCAAGATATAATTAAGCGATATTTCAGTTATGGAAGACATATGAATCTAGATTGTTTTTACTTAACACAAAGTTATGTTTGCATTCCTAGACATCTGATCAGGTGTAATTTTAACTTTTTAATAATATTTCCTCAGGACGAATTGAGTTTAAAACATATTTACGATGAACATGTGAGCACTCCTGCTATCGGTTTCCAACTTTTTAAAGACATTTGTTCATTATGTTGGAAAGAGCCTTTCGGTTATCTCGTTATTGACAAAAGTAGGGATTTAAACAATGGTCGTTTTAGAAAAGGAATCGATACATTTATTGTAGATATATAAAGGGTTTCCAGTCGTTGACGGAGCTCAGTCATGGACCCTAAAGTCACCCGTGAGATTATAAAAACTAGCGAAATTTAAAAAAATAAATTTCGGACATTGAAACGCGGTCTTCAGGATGTTGATGAGGTTCGTCAAGCATTCTTTACACCTGTATCACAACCTTTAGAAGATATTAAAGAGTCGTTAAAGTTGCAAAAAGAAACCAAATCGGAGCCGTCAAGTAAAAAGATTAGAAACAAAAATGATGAGATTGAGTTTACAAAAGATATTTACAAAAGAGCAACATTGACACCAGAGTTAGCCCATTCGACTCATCCGACAACTCCAATACTTTCATCATCTAGTTTGGCGTTTCCTGAAATTAAAGTAGAAAATGAACATCATGAAACTGAAGATTCACTAGTAGAAACAATTAAACAGTTTGGAAACCAACAAAGAAAATATTTGGAGAAATTGTTGAGAGGCGATAATAAAACCTTCGATTCACGTTATGGCATTAGAGTCATGCCCGATGGAGGATTCGCAATAGGTGACTCAACTGATATTCAACTACATACAAACAGCGATGACATAACAATTAACGGGGTAACTTATGAAGGCACAGAGGGATTGTTGCAGTTACTTTACTTGAAAAATCCCGAAAAGTATGAAAAAAAAGACTTGGAAATGTATAAAAACATTTTAATCTCGACCAATGCTCACAAAAAAGGCTATAATGAAGAACGAGGGAGACAAGGAATCAGATCAGAAAAATATAGAAAAGTAATAGCGATGCTTTTCACACCTCGTCATACCACACCCCCTCCTAGTAAAATAGCCACACTTCGTTCGCACAAAGGCACTGGTCTCATGAGAGCCGATAAACCCATGTATGAGTATTGGAATGATCCTAATGAGCTAGTTGATCGGCTGAGGTTGCTAATATCTTCGGCGAATGCAGGTCACGAAGGACATGAAAACGAAATAGAATCGATAATTGAAGAGCTACGAGAAATAAATATATTATATTAAGTGAATATCTTTTCACTGTGTGTGTGTATCTCGGTGATGCTAATAACGCTCGGTTATCTTAAAAGATGAATGCATCGTTGTTAAAAAGTGCTGTCGTAAATGAATTGCACAAACCAGCTCGAAGAAAATATCCACGTCGGAAAACTGTTTTGAAAGGAATTAACGATTTATGGCAAATAGACCTTGTGGAAATGATACCTTATTCTGGAGAAAATAAAGGAAATAAATATTTGTTAACGGTCATAGACTGCTTTTCGAAATTTGCTTGGGCTGTGCCATTAAAACAGAAAACAGCGGACAACGTGAGCAAAGCAATGGAGAGTGTGTTTTTATCGAGTAAATCAACTCCAAAACATATTCAAAGTGATCAAGGAAAAGAATTTTACAATTCAAAGTTTAATTCTCTAATGGAACAATACAATGTTAATCATTATTCAACTTTTTCTAATATAAAAGCTTCCATTGTAGAGAGGTTCAATAGAACATTAAAAGAAAAAATTTGGAGAGCATTCAGCCTGCGAGGAAATTATAAATTTTTAGATATATTACCCCAAATTCTACAAGAGTATAATTCATCATTTCATAGGAGTATAGGTATGAAACTAATCGATGCTCGGCATAAAAAGATGGAGAGATACTTGCTAAAAAATGTGTATTCTACAGTGACTAAATCGAAAGTACGAAAGCAGAAATTTATAGAAGACGATTTTGTAAGAATATCTAAACAAAAAACAAGTTTTTCAAAAGGCTATAAGCCTAATTGGTCAAGTGAAATTTTTAAGGTAGTCAAGATTCAGAAGACATATCCGTACACATATTTGCTAGAAGATCTAAAAGGGCAACCGATCAGTGGTGCATTTTATGAAGAAGAGCTACAACAGGCTAAATATCCAAATATATACCTGGTAGAAAACGTTTTAAAAAGGAAAGGCAATCAATTATATGTCAAGTGGTTCGGTGTTAATGAACGCAGCTGGGTTAATAAAAAGGATATCGTATAATGTTGAAGAAGAAGAAAAAAAAAAACATATGCTCTTGCATTAGACATTTATTTTTATACATATATCATATACTTAAAAATTTTTGTTAATTATTGTTACTTTTCTTGAAAAAATAAAAATCTAATAATCTGTTCACTGGTCTAATTTTCTAACCTATTTATTAATTTAAGTAAGTGCGACGTATTTTATTTGTCCTTGAAAAAAAAGAGGAATAAGAAAAAAACAAATTAACTGAAAACATTTATTTTTTTATAAATGAAAAATTTAATTAAAAATCATCTACATCAATATTTAGCAATTATAAGAAAAACATATTACAAAATAAATCTAAATGAAATACTGATTTAGTAAATACAACATTTAACATATTTTAATTAAATAGACTCCTCCTCAAACCATAAACAATGCGGGCTACACGCTCTATGGTAATTGAGAGGGTTTATTAACAAATCGGTGTCATACAACAGTCCACAGTATACACATTTAACACTATTTTCGACTCCACGTATAAATCCAGCAAATGACAGCATATGATGAGGAGAAGAAGAATTGTCTCTATACGTTCGTTTACGAACGTCTCTTTTAGTGAAATCTACAGCTTCACTATTTTTATTTACCCATGCAGCCAGACGATGAGCTTGATTTAAAGAGCAAACGAATGAAGTGTCTAAATGATAATGACATGCTATCTTATCATATTCCAACTGTTTCAGATTGGGGCATCCAAAGTCGTGTAAATCATAAACAGGTTTATCAATAAGGTCTTCTATAAACTTACACTTTTCTATTCCTTTTCCCCATAATACGTCATAGTTTTCTGCAACGGATAGTAAAACATTTTTCAAAGATTCATAATTTACATCACCATAGTCCCATTCCAGACCATGAAGATGTTTTTTTACCCAGAGATTTGTCTTTAGCCGATCAGCATTTTCGGCTTCTTGAGGCGGTTTAAAAATCCAATGACTAGAGTGCTCGTAATTTAAGCTAACTACTGACAGTTCTTTCACTATCAGCTTGTTCGTCTCCAAGCGATAAGCCTGTAAATCAAGAACTGCTGACGACATGTCTGGAATAAGTCTACTGACTCACTCAGCGAGCCCAAATACCGACTGACCTGATCAGCATCTGACGCAGCACCTTATCCAACTTATAAGCCAAGGCGTGGGGCTATCTCCTCACAGTCCATCAGTCAGCCACTATGCTAGTATAAGTTCGTAGTCTCAACGTCTTCAGTTTCCATTACAACTGCAGTAAAGTAAGTTTTTTTTTTTTTTTAATTTTACTCGAATATCTGTTTACTAACTAAGTATATGATTTTAATTTTTTTTTTTTTAGATGTCACTCCTGAAAAAATTAAATGAAATTAAACCCGCATATAAAAATATTGGAGAATTAATTATAGGACGGACGTATCAAATTCTACAACTTTCGAAGAAGGAGACGGAGTATGGCCCATCAATTGAAGCAATATTATTAGATGAAGGAAAAAAAGAAAAAATAAGAATCTTTCTACCTAAAAGATATGTCTACGCATTTACAGAAGAAGAAATATTCAACTATGAAGGTACATTCTTACATTTTAAACATATAAAGAAAAAAAGTTATATATATTTTTTTTTTACTTAGCCAAGTGATTATTTTCTGTTTTAGGACAGCTGAAAATTCAATATATGGGAAAGAAGAAAAATGCGTATGACATAAAGTTTATGTAAACAAAAAAAAAAAAGGTTGAATCAGGTTAGGCTACAATTGTTTTTTTTTTTTAATATTACTTTTAGGGGGTAGTGTATATATATATTTTTGTATTTGTTTGACCAAGTAAGTTTTTAGATTAAAAATGAATAATAAAAGTAACGGAAATAATTATTTATGTGCTCATTGTGGATTATTGCTTACAAACTGGCGACATAGGTGTCAATTGTTGTTTTACTATTGTCGAGGCTGTAGGAAAGAATTTAGCAAAAAGTTTAACTTTGAACGGCATAAATTAACTTGTCAATTTGGGGTTAGTAGTAATAATACACCCGACGTGAACACAATGGAGATACCAATGAAAAAAAGGAAATATAACATGTTTAGTAGACAAATGCGAGGGAAGACGGTCACTCAAGAAAATGGGATTATTAAAGCTTCCTTAGGAAATGCGGTTGAAGATGTTTACATTCCTAACGATAATAAAAAATTATTAGCTTCAGAATTTTTTAATAAGAAAAAAGAGGTTTTAGTAAAGTTACTAAATAGTTATGTAGATGAATGGAAAAATCTAAAATTAAACATAATGTTAGAATGTACATATATTAAGAAAAACGAAAATACTATTAGTGAAAGAACAGATTTTAATTTTAAATCGAAAGTTAGTACGATAGATGTTTCTATAAACCTCGAAAATTACATTGAAACAATTTTTGATAAAATTTTAGAGGAACAGGATGAGTTTGAAAAAAAAGGTTCCGGTTGGATGTATACCTCTGCAAACTATATCTGCCTACATTTAACTAAATTTAAGCCTTTCGGAGGGTCTCAATATATTGAATTACCTAAAAAAATACGAGACAAACGTTGTGTTATAAATGTAAAAAATAATACTAACGATTGCTTTCGTTTAGCTTTACTTAGTGATAATATTAGATCAAATGACTTTAACGCGTACAAAAATATTCATACTCCATATTCTTTTGATTCTATATCGTTCCCGACTCCAATTAGCGATATCAATCGATTCGAAAATTTAAATAACCTGTCTATTAATGTTTATGGCTTAGATGATAAAAATAATGTTTATCCAATTAGAATCAGTAAAAAGGATAATTATGATAAAACGTTTGATCTGTTGTATTTACAAAATGGAGAAAATTTTCACTATTGTTTGATCACAAATCTTTCACGATTAGTAAGTTCTCAAATATCTTTGTCAAAACGCGCATATTCAATCTGTCGTAGATGTCTGACCTTATTTCCAAGGACGTACGTAAACAAGTATGGGAAAAAAGGCGATGAGCGAAAAGACGAACACGAATTATTTTGCCGTGATCACAAACCAATTCGATCGGACTTTCCGAAAGAAGAAAAAATTGAATTTAAACATGTGGAATATACACAATCCATTCCAATCGTAGTTTATGCAGATATTGAATCTCTTTTAATACCAATTTCGGGGCCTATTCCTAATCCGTCAACATCTTGGAACAAAGCTGTTCATGAGCATCGTGCTTTTTCAGTTTCACTTCTGGTCAAGTCAAAAATGTTTGAATGTAAACCGTTTGTTTATACGGGAGAAAACTGTATGCTAGCGTTTTTAGAAAAACTCGAATCTATAGTTGTTGAAGCGGATAAAATATACGGTAATACTATGCGAATGGAAGAAATGAGCAAAGGGGAAAATAAAATATTTTATTCTGCTAAATATTGCAGCTTATGTCAATACCCTTTAGACGAGCACGATCGAGTACGACATCACTGTCACTTATCAGGAAAATTTGTTGGAGCAGCACATAATGCTTGTAATTTAAGAGCAAAAAAGCCCGATTTTATACCTGTTTTTATGCACAACTTACAGGGTTACGATTCTCATTTTATAATCCCTTTCTTGGGCCGTTGTGAAAATATCAGCGTAATTCCTAGTAATTCTGAAAAATATATAAGTTTCAGCATAAAATTTAAAGGATGTAGTACAAAAATACGATTTGTTGACTCGTTTAAATTTCTATCATCAAGTTTGGAAACATTAGTGAACAATTTGCAAAATAAATCTAAATCAATTGCTGATATATTTCCACATATGGCAAATATTATTAATGATGAAAACAAAATTAAATTATTGACAAGGAAAGGCATATTTCCGTACAATTATTTTAATTCTTTTGATCGTCTAAACGAAACTCGACTACCTTCCAAAAATTCATTTTTTAATGATTTAACAAAAACATCAATTAGCGACGTGGACTATGAGCACGCGAAAAGTGTCTGGAAAGTCTTCAACATCCAAACACTAAAAGATTATGCGGAATTGTATATACAAACAGATGTAATTTTGTTGTGCGAAGTTTTTGAAGCCTTTCGACTTCTCTGTCAACAAATTTATCGACTAGATCCTGCATGGTTTTTTACTTTGCCACAGTTATCTTGGAATGCAATGTTGAAATACACGAAAATAAAATTAGATGTAATAAAAGATATTGATATGGTACAGTTTTTTGAAAAGGGAATAAGGGGAGGCATTTGCCAAGTTGTTTCTCGGTATGCGAAAGCTAACAATAAATATCTAAATGAATATGACTCGACTAAACCCAGTAATTATTTACTTTACGTAGATGTCAACAATCTTTACGGTTATGCCATGAACCTGCCCTTGCCATATACAGATTTTGAGTGGGTTGATGAAAAATTAAATGTATTAGATCTTGAAAATGAATCAGAAACCGGTTATGTGCTAGACGTTGATGTTGAATACCCCAAAGAAATTCATGATAATCTTTCTCAATTACCTTTTTTACCCGAAAAAAATAATCCACCTAATACTAAAACAGTTAAACTATTGACGACTTTGATGCCCAAAACACGTTACATAGTACATTATGTGAATTTAAAACAAGCTCTGCAACTCGGGGTAAAGATTTCAAAAATTCATAGAATGTTGAAGTTTAAACAAAAAAAATGGTTGGCTCCATACATAGAAATTAATTCAATGATGAGAGCATCAGCAAAAAATACATTCGAGTCAGATTTTTACAAATTGATGAATAACAGCTGCTTCGGCAAATTTATGGAAAACGTGCGCACCAGAATCGATTTAAAAATAGTAACAAATGAAAAATCATTATTTCGTCAAGTCAATAAACCAAATTTTAAAGGCAGGATTATATTTGCAGATAATGTTACAGCGGTTCAGCTGGAAAAAGAAAGCATTATTTTTGATAAACCATTGTACGTGGGATTTGCAGTGTTGGACTTGAGCAAAGTTTTGATGTATCATTACCACTACAATGTGTTTTTGAAAAAATATGGTGTAGAAAATGTTACTTTATGTTATACCGACACCGATTCATTTTTATACAATATTAGGACTGAAGATATTTATTCCGATATTTCTGGAGAGTTAAATAAATATTTTGATACAAGCAATTTTCCCACTTCTCATTTCTGTTATTCTGAAAAAAAATAAAAAAGTCGTAGGTTTGTTGAAAGATGAAACTTTTGGAGATCCTATAGTAGAGTTTGTCGCATTGAGGCCCAAAATGTATTCGTACATAACAAAGAATGATATAACGGTTAAAAAGTCAAAGGGAATAAAAAAATCGGCAGTTAACGATTTTACTTTTAGCGATTACCTAAACACATTTAAAGACAGCATAAGTCTATATTCTTCATTTTATACAATTCAATCTAAAAAACATAACGTTCAAACCACACTGATAAATAAAAAGTCATTATGCTCATTTGATAATAAAAGATATACATTACACGATGAAACCACTCTCCCTTATGGCCACTATAGCCTCAATGAAACAACGAATTTAACATTGTAAATGTATAAGAACCAATTAATGATTGTATACTAGTATTATTATTGTTTACTTAAATTTATATTTAGTTAGAAAAGACCTGTAATTAGAGTACTAGATTTATTTCAAGAATGTCTACTTGTAGTATTATTAATGTTTACTTAAATGAGAAAATTAGAGTACATGAAAAGTAACAAAAAATATGTTTAAGAATATGATGTATAAAATAAATGTTTTGTACAACTGTATTTTTTTTTCTTTCACATATCCTTTTCCAGCTCCTTCAAAAAAATTTCCTATATATTACTAAAGTTCAGGAGGAACACATACGTCATCCAAGCTCATAAAAGCTAAATAATCTAAATCAATGAAACGTCATCCAATAGCCTATCTCTAAAGCAAGCCTAATCCCATTCATAAAAGCAACTCCCGTCTCAGTCATAATCTCAAAAGCATCCCATTCATAACTCATTCATAAAGACAAATTACGTCACACTACCATTCATAAGATGACGTCACACGCCCATTCAACTATTCCATTCATAAAACGACCAACATCCATTCAGAACAAACCGTGACCTAGTTTCTACTGCGCTGTTGCCACATCTCATCTGCGACGTTGCCAAATCTTAATTTGCACACCTGGACCTACCTCAAGGTCAACACCCCCTCGTCCTGCCTTACACCCCTCCCACCCTCAAGGTCATCTCAAGGTCACGCCCACGACCCTGCTACAGCAGGCAATGACCTCAAGGTCACGGCTCCGGCTCAACCCGCCTATTTGTACTACTAACATTCTTAAAATCCATATTAAAAAATATAATAGAAATTCTATATCAAGATATTACATTAAATATTTAGAAACAATATACTTTAGTTTAACTAACTGTTATAAACGTGATAATTATATTTATTTTTTTGTCAACAATGCCTTTCGTTTAATAACGTCATTTGTAGCGGAAGTAAAAAAAATGTTGTTCATTTGTAGAAGAACTATAGCAATACCTTGTCACAAAAATATTCCTAACAAAAATATTAAAAAAAAAAAAAAAAAAAAAAAAAAAAAAATCCTTCAGCTCATTAATATTTCAATGGTCTCAAAAGGTCTCACAAATTATTATAAACTCTATGACAATCATTAGCTGGAATTGTAAAGGTATAAGGACTCAATATGAAGAAATGAGGATCCTCTTAGAAGACAACAACCCAGATATATTATGTCTTCAGGAAACGAAACTAGCTCCAATACGAAACCTGAGCATAAACAATTACTTGGTTTATAGGAAAGACAAAGAGATAGACGAAGTAGGAAGAGCTCACGGGGGAGTAGCAACAATGGTAAAAAAAGACCTATATTCAGAAAATATAGATGTTCAAACTCCCTTACAAGCTATCGTTATAAGAGTTAAATTACGCTACATGATAACAATAGTTAACATATATCTTCCGCCAACAGAAAAAATAAATGAAGCAGCATTTACAAAACTAATCACCGAACTTCCTACACCTTATATTATAGTAGGAGATATGAACGGATCTCATCATACTTGGAGCACATCAACAGAAAATACCAGAGGAAAAATAATCCGAAGAGTAATAGATAATACAGACTCAATCATACTCAACACAGGAGAAGCTACATATATCTGCCCAAGATCAGGATCCACATCTGCAATAGACCTAACTTTTACCTCATCTAACATTTTTACACATGTTACCTGGAGTGTCAGTAACAACCAATATGGGAGTGACCATTTTCCAACACTGATACATTTCAACACCGAAATGTCTAAAACCAAAAGACACCCTAGATGGGTTCTAGAAAAAGCTAATTGGGAAGAATTTGAAAAAAAACTAACAAAAAAATTTACAAAATACCAACCAGAAAGTGTAGATGAAACAGTAGGACGCCTTGCAAAAAACATCATACAATCAGCCCTACAGACAATACCTAAAACGAAAGGAAACCCTAAAACAAACCACACACCATGGTTTGATGAGGAATGCCGGAAAGCAGTAAAAATAAAGAATAAAGCCCTTAAAGAATTTCAGCGAAATCCCACAAAAGAAAACCTGATAAAATATAAAAAACAAAAAGCAATAGTCAGAAATCTTGTGAAAAATAAAAAGAAAACTTCTTGGATTTCATACATAGAATCCATAAACTTCAACACTCCAATAAAAAAGGTATGGCAAAAAATCAACAAAATAGCTGGTAACAACTATATAGAGACACCAATATTAAAAATCCAAAATGAAATAATAACTGACCCCAAAATAATTGCAGAAAATCTTGCAAATCATATTTCAGCTATATCTAATCCAAACATTAATCTTGACCAAACAAAACACCTTAGTGAAATTGATTTTACTCCATCCACGAGACAAGATAATTCGTTCCAGCACGATTACAATCGCCCCTTCACAATCTGGGAACTACAAATGGCAATAGATGAAACAAAATCCTCCTCCCCTGGAATAGATGAAGTACATAATGACATGATAAAACACTTTCCCCCGGAAATTAAAAGCGAACTTCTTCTAACATTCAATAAAATATGGGAAACATCCACATATCCTCAAGCATGGAGGGAATCCATAGTCATTCCCATACTGAAACCGGGAAAAGATAAGCAACAACCCAACAGTTATCGACCAATATCACTCACCAGCTGTTTATCTAAACTCTTAGAGAAAATGGTCAACAGACGTCTGATGTGGGCTATAGAAAAATTTAATCTATTATCGCCTACACAATCTGGTTTTCGGAAAAGTAGATCCACTATAGACCAACTAGTGACAATAGAAGCTGAGATTCTCAACACGTTTGTAGAACAAAAAGAAGCAATTGGAATATTCTTTGACATTGAAAAGGCGTATGATACAATTGACCGAGAAACAATAACAAAAACGATTTATGAATGGGGCTTTAGGGGAACTCTTCCGAAGTTTATTCAAAGCTTTTTAAAGGAAAGACATATTACCGTTAGAGTAGGAGAATCGACCTCTAGAAGTAAAAAAATAACTAATGGCATTCCACAGAGTAGTGTATTAAGTTGTACATTGTTTGAGATTGCAATAAACTCGATAGTGGATGTGCTTCCTGGATCGATGAAAGCATTTCTTTACGTTGATGACCTTGCCATCTTTTTACGATTCAGGAATCATGAGTGGATGAGAAGAGTCCTACAGAATGTTTTAAATAAACTACAGAGTTGGGCTGAAAGCAAAAATCTTCGATTCTCCATAGAAAAGAACAGAGGCATATTATTTTCAAGAAAGAGGAATCCAAGCCCAGTACCTCAACTTTTTATGTACGGCAATAATTTAACATTTTGTGACAACATAAAATTTCTCGGATTGGTCATAGACAGCAAATTGACATGGTTAGATCACATAAAATACCTAAGAGAAGAATGTTTCAAGAGACTTAGACTTATGAAAGTATTAGCAAGGACCTCTTGGGGAGCAGACCGAAAGTCGATGCTGATGGTATACACAAGCATAGTAAGATCTAAAATAGACTACGGTTGTGTGGTTTATTCTTCGGCTAAAACAAGCCGTCTCCTACTTCTAGACTCCATTCACCACACTGGGATAAGATTAGCCACAGGTGCCTTTAGGACGAGCCCAATAGAAAGCCTCTGTGCTGAAGCCTCTTTAGCTCCTCTGACATTTCGAAGGCAAGATCTAATAAATAGTTATATTGTAAAACTTAAACTCCAGCCAACCAACCCAGCTTACCACCATATATTTCATCCCCGCTGTATCAGAAATTTCGAAATGAACACAACAAGAAACGCTCCTTTAGGCATCAGACAAAAAGAAGACATAAAAGAAATTTATGATATGCTGTTAAACCAAGCCGACCCTGACTTCCGATTACCCCCGTGGAAATATCAGAATTATAAAATAGACCTATCCTTAAAACATAAGAACACAGGATCAAATAACCTTCAATTTCACAAGAAGATATTGGAATATTCAGAATGTGAAATAATATATACCGATGGATCCAAGAAAAATGAAAATGTAGGGTTCGCAATAATTATGAATGGGACACCCAAAATATATAAATTACCATTATATTCAACAATATACACTGCAGAACTTCAGGCAATTTCTACAGCTCTTTACTCATCAATTAGCTGTACACATCCAAAAATTTTGATTTGTACAGATTCAATGTCGGCACTTCAAAGCATATCAAACTGTAACAAAACCGGTCATACAACAAACAAAATCCGCAATTATTTAGAAATGTTAAAATACCTAAAAAAACCCGTAATATTTCTCTGGACCCCTGGACACTCCGGAATTCCTGGAAATGAAGCTGCGGATAAAGCTGCCAAAGAAGCTGCAATGATGAATAGCCCACCTCTACAAATATATGAGCCGAACGATGTAAAGGCATTTTTAAAGAACAGGGTCAGGAAAAATTGGGAATCCATGTGGGCCGAAATACCACTGACTAATAAGCTTAGAAATATAAAAAAAAGTACGAAGCAGTGGACAAGTGCAATAAGAGGGAATAGAAGAGAAGAAGTAGTTGCGACAAGGCTGAGGATCGGTCATTGCAACCTGACTCATGCACATTTAATTACCAAAGAGCCCCAACCACATTGCGAATCATGTCAATCAACAATGAATGTAAAACAAATAATAGAAGATTGTACATTACTACAAAAAAACTTTGAAAATAATAAAATACCCCGGTCTATAGAGCTTGCACTAGAAGATTCGAAAAATACAATAGATAAAATAATAAACCTTTTTAAAGAAATAGATCTCTACCATAAAATATAAGACGCAATTAAAGTATAAATTAGGAAATATATAAAAGAAAAAATTAGTACGCAAACCAAAGAAGATTAAAAGGTAAAATCAATTAAAAGACCGTAATATACATAAAAGTGCAAAGGGCGTAACAACCAAGATGTTGATCGCCCCAAAAAAAATCTAATCTAATCTAAATCTTTTAATTTAGATGTCTATACCTTTAAATTGTTTGAAATACAAGATTACTTGAACAGAGATAGACTAATTAATTAAATAATAGAATATATTAAGTTTGATAGATCTGCACCGAACAGTTCATTAATTTGTATGGTCCCATCACTGACTCTCAAACTGATCATTTCAGGCGATTCCATTTTTTTTAATTGCCTATGAGGTATTAATTAAGAATTCAGTCTTTAAATGCCTTTATTTATTAGATACGATTTCGATCTGATTGATGCTTATACATTTTAACTTTAATAATTACCTTATGTAGTAAAAAAACTATATCACCATAGTCTCCATAGTAGTTTTTTTTTAAATTTCACACTTTTAATTTAAATTTAGAATTGTTTAGTTATGACGTTTTTCTTGTGAAGTATTGATATGCTAATAAATGCTTCGCCAACAACTACTTTTCGTTTACACCTAATTTGAATAAAACTTCCCTATTGGCTGGTGTAAACCAAAAAATGAGATATCATGCATACGCTATTTGAATATGTATATTACCATTTAGTTGAACCTGGCTGCATCTAACTTTGTTAATAGCGCCTTGATGGAGGGTGAGATTTTCAACAGGTTTGCCAAATAGCTAAGGCGTAACCCACCGTATCGATGCATTGATTGTTATTGTCCGTCATCATATAAATTAAGAAAGTCTGTTTCTATCATTTTTAAGAAGGTATATTTGCACTATAAGTATTAATAGATTATTGGGAAGACTCCAGGGGACGACAAAGATGGGGAAAGGCAGAGAAAAATGTAAATCCTGGGGGAACAACTTGAAGCTGAAAGGAACTTGGAGAAAGTAAAAGAAGAAGAAAATACTTGAGAGTATAGGTGCTGATTCACCAGAAGGTTATTTTTTGATAAGCACTGGTAGTATCATTTAAATATCCCTACCTACATATTTTATAGTTGTGGAATGTTGTGGTTTCACCTCTGGATACAGGATGATAATTTCGCAAACCAACAGATAATGATCCGTTCTGTATTACACCTTTCCTCGAACGTGGCGGTAATGTTACTTACAGCTTAGAGTCCCGAGTGTCCAAGTTTATTAACAAAAAGTTAATCGCGACTTTCCATGGTCATATAAGTATTAAGGAATCCTTAACATTATTCGTCCAGTTGTAGCCAAATTAAATAGTATAATAAAAGAGAACGATGATAAAAGCTCATTACAATCTGTAAACATAAAAAACTCATTGAATTTAAAAAGAGAGAAATGCTTTATTTTCAGCAGTGCTGTCCAATTACATTGGATTGCCTTAATACACAGCATACTGATCAATCCAATCGGACATAATGTACATTAAAATTTGTTTGTTTAAAATGCATACTTAAAAACTAAAGTACATTCTTAATTGTTTTCTACTTTTTTTTTTCTTCTTTTTCATATACAAGAAAATAAAGAAAATACAAACCAGATAAACGTACAATTTAAAAAGATAAACAAAGCTCAAAAAAAACAAAAAAAACAAAAAAAAACAGCGTGTGTGGTATCAGCTACTATATATATGATGGTGAATTATCCCCCGGGAGTCAAGAATAATATTCTCGGCGAGCACCATCACATCCCCGCCAATGACACCCAGGTCATCGAGGAAGCTCCATGTTCTTTTCGGAATCGTTCCCCGTGACCCAAACCAGAGGCCTCTCACGGTGAACTCTCTCTCTCTCCAAAGGTCTCACGGAATTTCTCCTGCAGGAAAAGCATTTGTCATATATTTCCTTCTTTTCCCTTTCCACTCCACCCGCCTGGTCAAGGTCATTATTTTCAAATCTCACCGTTGGATCCAACACTCAGGCTACCTTTCCGGTCTTCGGAAATGCGACAATATCTGCATGTCTTGTGGATCCCTCCGTGTCGATACATTAGACCTCGTCAAAGCAGGCGAAGTCTAATTCCTTTAGGAGCCTCATTAATTCGTGTTTGACCCTGTGGTGTCGGCGTGTTATGAGGAGGGAGTTGTTGGAGCATTTTCCCAGCACATGGGCTGGTGTTTCTGACTCTCTGCCGCATTTGCGACAGAGGGACCCAACTTCTCTCGCCTGTCCGCCGACTCCTGGGACTCCACGCAGAGGCGCATAATTGATGTTCAGTTTTAGGGCGTTGGTCAACTCCGACCCCGAAAGTACAAACGGACAAATCATATGAAACGATCCAATACTTTTAGTACTTACGCTTGTTTGAAATCATTTCTGCGTTTTAATTTTGAGATGTAATTACAAGATCACATTGAGGAAGTCATCTGTTACAAAGCCGGAGTGAAGAATCTGAAAATGTTTGGAGCTTAAAACATTTTTGAATTTTTAATGCATACTTGGGGTCCTTGATTATCGGCTTAAAATATTCAGTTGGGTATATTTGGTATCGCGAGGTGAATAAGAAGCACATGCTAAAATTCATGAAAAAATTAAAATTATTTTACAAAATTAGGATATAATAAAATTTTGGGGCTTTATGGTATTGGACGTAAAAAAAAATATTTTACGTAACTTTCTTAGAAACTTTTTGTCCCCTTTATTGCTCAGTAAACTGGAATATACCTTTGGAAAAATAAAATTAAGTTAATAAGTAAAAAAATAATAAAAATAATAGAATAATAATCGCTGTAAAACATCGTAGGTTTTATTATTTACCTTATTTTTGAACGTGTCGTAAAATAAATAAAATAGATATTTATTAACAGAAGAAAAGTATACACATTAACGTTTTACAACTAAGTACATTACGCAATGAAGGGATAAAGGACTAAGGACTTGCGAAAACGTAAAGGAAACATTTGTATGTAATACTAAATTAATATTATGATATAATATTGACATATTGAATTCAGATATTAATAACATATTATTTCGAGACCGATTTCGATTTCTCCTAGCTCTCTCTCTTTCCACACAATCCTGTATGGAAGTCGAAACCCCAGTTATATCGAGACGTTTCGTAAAACCTAATATCGACTGGCCTTGTGGGTGCCATTTTGTTCACTCCTATGCAGTTTTTTTCCCTATGCAGGTTTGGAAAAAAAATTAAATAAAATACACCCATCGTTTGGTGTATCATTATATTTCTACACATTATATTAATTTGCTCAGGATTCAGATTGTAGGTTTTTGATAAAAATGGAAGTAAACTTTCTAAAATCATTTAGATCCTTAAAATATTGAAATTTAAAAAATAATCCAAAGAACCTGAGAATCGGATAATTTTGATTGTACTAATAACGAAATTCAAAGACTAAATAGTTTGTTTTTACCTCAACTAACTAGGTGTTTGATATCGAAAGATATGTAAGTATCTAAGTATGAAAAATGAAATAAATATTGACTGAAACCTATAGAACATAAATTTTGTTCTTTTTCATAGTATCTTTTAGTAATTTCTTTTGCAAAACATTTTAATTTATTCAGACAGAACCAAACATTCACACGTTCCTTTTCAATCTCACACAAGATCCGCGTTGTTTCTTACTATGGAACTAAAACAGCAAAGGCATGTTATATTAGCATCATTGTAAAATAAGCGTTATCATAAACTATTACAAATTTATTTTAAAGTCCGCAAAGTAAATTTAATTTTAAATGAATAACTAGTAATTACTATTTAGTTGTTTTATTTTTTATTTTCTTTAAACAAAATGGTTTTGAGGTGAACTAAGTTGAAATTAATATTTTATTACATAAACTAATGAGTAACCTAATAGGTTTCCAAACTACTTACGATAAGGCTAGGCTTTGGCCAGTCAGGTAAATACTACTGTTAAGGCCCTTAACATTAAAATATTAGTTTTTTTTAAGTTTACTTAAATTCCCTTGTTTTGTTTTTCATTACGATTTAATTAACCATTCTTGAAGTAAATTTTTTTTCTTTCTTTTGTTTATTTCGCATATTAATTATTGAAAGCAAGAAGGTATGGTATTTATTTCAAAAGATAATTATCAGTTAAGCCTAGCAGAATATTATTTGTGTAAATAACATATGGTGTAAGTGAACAAACAAGTGCCTGTTGCCTACAGTGAACAACTGAAGTACGCGCTGTGATCATCAGTCAGTTAGTTAGTCAAGCTGGATGGTTGTACGCCTCTCGCTACCACCTATCGATTATCGCCACATCGATCACCTATCGATTGTTGTCACATCGATCATCCATCGATTATCACCACATCGATCATCCATCAATTTTTGCCACATCGATCACCCATCGATTTTCGTCCGCATCGATCACATCGTTGATTTCGACTCCACCAGCTGGATTTGTTGACGCTCGAGGTACAAGACGTTATTTTCGCAATACACCTGCAGGTGATTAATATTGAACATTAATATTTTTCTTTATTTGGAATTTTAGATTCACTAATTAATATATTTAAAATTGTTACTTATAAACAGGCTTTGTATTTTTTTTTTTTTTTTTATTCAACTAAAAGAAATTGTTAATTATCAGGATTTTCTCAAATAGTAGCTTATAGAAATATTTAAATCATAACCTTTATGATATATTTTATAAAGATTTATTAATTTATTTATATTTAAGGTGTTTCATTTATTTTGTATTTTGTTTGTTTAATTATTAAACCATTTGTTTATTGTGATTGAATTAATTGTGATTTGCTTTCAATAATTTCCTTAATATTTTTTTTTTTTTTTACATTTAACTTTTTTCAGCTAGTGATTCGGATCAGCTTGAAACGGGGTTTGAGATTTGTAATTTTGTATCCAATATTGCCGCTCTCCCCATCAACTACCATTAATCCTTTCGGAAACATCAATTCAAATTTCCAGCCAGAATGTTATAACTTTATATAAAATTTAAAAAGGGGCATCTTCAGTTGGCTCTCAAACTGATCATTTCAGGCGATTCCATTTTTTTTAATTGCCTATGAGGTATTAATTAAGAATTCAGTCTTTAAATGTCTTTATGTATTAGATACGATTTCGATCTTTCGGGACATTTGTGGAATATTTAGTTGAAATGGATATTTTTTTCTACAGACATGAAGAAGGCCTATCTTGTACTATCCTCCTGTCACTTTTTAATTAATACTATTGATACTTATACATTTTACCTTATGTAGTAAAAAAACTATATCACCATAGTCCCCATAGTAGTTTTTTTTAAATTTCACACTTTTAATTTAAATTTAGATTTGTTTAGTTATGACGTTTTTCTTGTGAAGTATTGACATGCTAATAAATGCTTCGCCAACAACTTCTTTTCGTTTACACCTAATTTGAATAAAACTTCCCTATTGGCTGGTGTAAAAAAAAAAAAAATGAGATATCATGCTTACGCTATTTGAATATGTATATTACCATTTAGTTGAACCTGGCTGCATCTAACTTTGTTAATAGCGCCTTGATGGAGGGGGAGATTTTCAACAGGCTTGCCAAATAGCTAAGGCGTAACCCACCGTATCGATGCATTGATTGTTATTGTCCGTCATCATATAAATTAAGAAAGTCTGTTTCTATCATTTTTAAGAAGGTATATTTCCACTATAAGTATTAATAGATAATTGGGAAGACTCCAGGGGACGACAAAGATGGGGAAAGGCAGAGAAAAATATAAATCCTGGGGGAACAACTCGAAGCTGAAAGAAACTTGGAGAAAGTAAAAGAAGAAGAAAATACTTACCGATGAGATAGGCAGGATTCCAAACCACCCATGAGGTTCTGCCTGTGGTTTCGTTACCCATTTTTTATAGTGGATGGTTCGCTTCACTGAATCCAGTAGCAGGAATGGCTCCCTGCTAATGCAATCAGTGTAGCCCTACGAAACCACTGTCTGTTTAAACAGTTAGCTTACTACTACTGTTAAAAATATCTTATAATATCTAATTAGAGTTATTTTTATATCTAATATCAGGAATGGTTGCCTGCTAATGCAATCAGTGTAGCCCTACGAAACCACTGTCTGTTTAAACAGTTAGCTTACTACTACTGTTAAAAATATCTTATCATATCTAATTAGAGTTATATCTAATATGTTTTAAATTGACTGTTCCATCACAAACTGAGTTGACAAATGAGAAAAAATTTCGGTCTTTCTTTTATCTAAATACACTCAAGTAACATAACAACAGAATAATGTTTATTTCATTGTTATTCAACAAATTTTGAAAGAATAATATTAGGAATATTTGGCCCATGCGTGGCATTATATAAGTATAGGTGGCACTATAGTTTCATATTAAGTGTTTGTTTTCAAAAGAATGGTTATTTAGTAAAGCAACTTTATAATCAAAACATTTTTATGCAATTATTCACCCTCATTTTTTATATATTTTTCATAACGCATTTTCAGATTTTCGATTCCAGAACTGAAAAATTCACGGTTTTGTGATGAAATAAACTCTGAAAATGCGTTTTTGATTTTAGAATCATTTTCAAAAAATTTACTATTACAGAATTTGCCCAAACCAGATGGAAATATAAAGTTGAAGTCAAGTCTGGCGAATAAGGTTGGAGTGGAAGGACTTCGTAACCCAGCTCTTTTAGTTTCTTCCCTGCTCTTGAAACATGATGTCTTTCGTTGTCGCGTAAGAGTATAGGTGCTGATTAACCAGAAGGTTATTTTTTGATAAGCACTGGTAGTATCATTTAAATATCCCTACCTACATATTTTATGGATGTGGAATGTTGTGGTTTCACCTCTGGATACAGGATGATAATTTCGCAAACCAACAGATAATGATCCGTTCTGTATTACACCTTTCCTCGAACGTGGCGGTAATGTTACTTACAGCTTAGAGTCCCGAGTGTCCAAGTTTATTAAAAAAAAGTTAAACGCTACTTTCCATGGTCATATAAGTATTACGGAATCCTAAACATTATTCGTCCAGTTGTAGCCAAATTAAATAGTATAATAAAAGAGAACGATGATAAAATCTCATTACAATCTGTAAACATAAAAAACTCGTTGAATTTAAAAAGAGAGAAATGCTTTATTTTCAGCAGTGCTGTCCGATTACATTGGATTGCCTTAATACACAGCATACTGATCAATCCAATCGGACATAGTGTACATTAAAATTTGTTTGTTTAAAATGCATACTTAAAAACTACAGTACAATTCTTAATTGTTTTCTACTTTTTTTTTTCTTCTTTTTCATATACAAGAAAATAAAGAAAATAATAACCAGATAGACGTACAATTTATTAAGATAAACAAAGCTCAAAAAAAACTAAAAAACAAAAAAAAAACAAAAAAACAGCGTGTATGGTATCAGCTACTATATATATGATGGTGAATTATCCCCCGGGAGTCAAGAATAATATTCTCGGATTTATTTT
Organism: Arma custos; assembly: GCA_037127475.1. Lineage (NCBI taxonomy): Eukaryota > Metazoa > Arthropoda > Insecta > Hemiptera > Pentatomidae > Arma > Arma custos. Next base: position 10,679 of record JBBAGI010000149.1, on the reverse strand, counting down.
TATTCAACTAAAAGAAATTGTTAATTATCAGGATTTTCTCAAATAGTAGCTTATAGAAATATTTAAATCATAACCTTTATGATATATTTTATAAAGATTTATTAATTTATTTATATTTAAGGTGTTTCATTTATTTTGTATTTTGTTTGTTTAATTATTAAACCATTTGTTTATTGTGATTGAATTAATTGTGATTTGCTTTCAATAATTTCCTTAATATTTTTTTTTTTTTTTACATTTAACTTTTTTCAGCTAGTGATTCGGATCAGCTTGAAACGGGGTTTGAGATTTGTAATTTTGTATCCAATATTGCCGCTCTCCCCATCATATTTTGGTCCTCCGTGGGCCGGATCATTAGCTTCTTAGTGTCGTATTTAACAAGTTTTGTTTTGGTTTTCTCTTTTCGCTTTGACCCTACCTTATTGGATTGTATTTTTTTTTGTATTTTCATTACAATTAAACATCATGCCGGCTAAAGCTGACCCCTGTAAAGATACATCGCGTTATGAAGAAGTACTGGCAGAGGTTGAAGACTTGGCCGAGGAAATCGACAGGTCTCATCAAGTGGGACAAGAAGCACTCAACGATGCGTCACAAGAAAGGATATTTCGTGCTCATCTTTCTCGACTCGACAGTAATTTTGAAAAGTTCATGGCTCGCATATTAGAATTGAAGACATTAAGTAGGAAACTATCGTTAAATTTCGCTACCTATCAAACTTTAAAAGAAAAGACCTACACCTTATACTATGAAACAATCGCTATGGGAATGCCCCCAACCATTGATAAAACGCTTGAGAGTAATGAAGCCAATAGCACAGAACCACAAAAACAAAGTTATTTTCGAAAACTGCCTCCCATCAATATTCCGACTTTGGCGGTAATATTACAAAATGGCTGACTTTTAAGGACACTTTTGTTTCTTTGATTCATTCGAACCCCGATCTCGATTCAGTTCATAAATTTCATTATTTGAAGTCCTCTTTAATTGGTACAGCAGCCCAGGCTATAGCGGCCAATGAAGTTTCCTCCACCGGATATAGTCAGGCATGGCAACTGTTGACCAAGCGCTTTGATAACAAAAGAATTTTGGCAACCAATCATTTGATGATGATTCTAAATTCCAAGCCCATCATACAGAACAACTTATCTTCTTTGGAACAGTTTTCAGCTTTGGTACTTGAGAATGCTCAAGCATTTTTAAATTTAAATTTGGATAATCCCGCAGAATTTATTTTATGTATTTTAGGACTGAGACTCTTAGATTCAAAAACGACAGAACGATTTGAAGCAAAATTATCAAATCCTACACAGCTTCCCGGGCTTACCGATTTGACTGAATTTATCCAACAGCAATATTTACAGTTGCAATCTAACGCCATGATTAATCCTAATGCAAACTCGAGTTTGAAACCCACGCCACCTACTAGACAAGTTTTAATGGCCGTCGGACCCTCTCAAGACAAAACTCCGAAATGTCCCGTATGTTCGGAAAACCACAAAATTTTCTATTGCGCTCAATTTCGTACATTATCTCCTCAACAGCGCTACCATAGAATTAAAACACTGAATCGCTGCCTCAATTGTCTTTCGTCTGGACATAACTGCCGTGATTGCCCTTCAGGAAATTCTTGCCGTCGTTGCAATATTAGACACCATACGCTTCTACATAACCCTAATCAGAGTGATCATCGTTCAGAAAAGACTAGTTTTAATTCTCGATCACTTCAACCAAGAAACTCCCAGAAGCACCAGGAACCCAAGGGAAATTCAAGAGCTCTTTCATCGTCCGCACCAGCTGTTTCAACAAGGCCAAACCCAGCCACGGAACACGCCTTGCTGTCGTCCTCTCAAGCTAAACGCACCAACATTCTATTAGGAACCGCTATCGCTCATGCTCAAACTCAGGACGGAAAATTAATTCCACTACGTGTTTTATTGGGCTGTGGCTCGCAACGCTCTTTTATAACCACCGAATGTGCTCGTAAATTATCCCTACCTGTTCGTTATGAACAACATCGTTTAATGGGACTTGGAAATCAAAACATGGTCAAAAGCAATACTACGGTACATTGCATTTTGGCTCCTAAAGGAATAGAGGCACCACATATCAGTACGTCAGCAATTGTCATTGACCAAATTTGTTCAAATATGCCCTCTGGTCGAATTACACCGGACATACATCAACATCTTCAGGACTACAATCTTGCTGATCCAGATTTCTACCAGTCAAAACCTATTGATTTTCTGTTAGGTGCCGATGTATTTGGCGACATTCTTCTAGGGGAATCAGTCAAACTTCCCGACGGCATGCCCCACGCTATGAATACTATATTTGGGTGGGTACTGGTAGGGACAATCCCAGCCTTGGAAAATCAGTACGGAACTTCTCTTCTGGTCACATCAAGTTCGCTGGAAAAAGATTTACCTCTCCTTATTTCCAAATTTTGGGAAATTGAAGAAATCCCCTCTACTCCTCGCAGTGACCCTTTGACGGAAAAATGTGAAGCACACTTTATAGCAACACATCGTAGAAATGATCAAGGTCGCTACATCATAAACTTACCATTTCAAGACCATCCTCTTGGTCTAGAAAAATCCAAGTATGGGGCAATCCAACGATTTAAAACCTTGGAGCGCAAATTATCTAAAATTAAAGATTTTAAAATCTCCTACGACCAGGTTATTAAGGACCATTTACAGAAGGATTATGCCAAGCCTGCAATCGATCCTGGATGTTGCTTCTTGCCGCATCACGGAGTAACAAAAAATAATTGTCCGTCGAAATTGCGAGTAGTCTTTGATGGCTCATTTCGTACTATGGCAGGTTCCCTCAATGATCATTTAATGACTGGCCCAAAACTACAAAATGACATAAGAGAAGTTTTGCTTCGATTTCGAGTCCATCGCTACGCCATGACAACCGACATTACTCAAATGTACTTACAAATTTTAGTTTCACCTGCTCAATGTTCCTATCTCCATTTTTTTTATCGTTTTGATACTTCCGATGCTTTAAAGGAATATCAATTCAGACGCTTTCCCTTTGGATTGTCGTGTTCCCCGTATCTTGCTATTAGAGTATTGTCTCAGCTGGCACAAGACGAAGGAGATCCTTTCCCTCGAGCTGTTCAAACCTTGAAAAGCAATATTTATATCGACGACATTCTAACTGGAGCTGATACTCTGGAGGAAGCCCTCTATTTACAAAAGGAATTGATTGCATTACTCAATAAAGGGGGATTTGAATTAAAGAAGTGGAGTAGCAATACAAAAGAACTTTTGGAAAAAGTAAGATCCGATAACTTAATAAGCTCAGTTCCTTTATCAAACATAGAAGACAATGTAATAAAAGTTTTGGGAATGAAGTGGGAACCTTGTCACGACATACTTGCTTATGACGTTCAACTAAAAGACTTTCCCATCACAAAACGAGATATTATGAGTTGTATTGCTCGCATGTACGATCCGTTAGGCTACCTTGCTCCGGTCGTACTTAAAGCCAAGCTAATTTTACAGGAACTCTGGAAATTAAAATGGGAGTGGGATGAACCGGTCCCGACACATATTGTTGATCTCTGGACAGCGTTTTTCAACGACCTACCACATTTAAAAACTATCCAAATTCATAGATGCCTAGTTCCTGGCATAGTTCAAGATATTATGGTGATTGGATTCGCCGATGCTTCAAGTCATGGTTATGCCGCTGTTGTCTACCTCCGTATTGAATTAAAAACTGGAAATGTTTTTACCCCGCTTTTGATGGCAAAAACCAGATTAGCGCCTGTAAAATATATGTCGATTCCTCGGTTAGAATTATGTGCGGCATTATTACTAGCGGATACCTTGCATTTCTTGAACAATTTTTTTTCTGACTTGCCGATTAAAAGACGCTTTCTTCTTTCTGATTCTTCTACTGTATTATCATGGCTTCAAACCCCTAGTCACAACCTTCAAACTTTCGTGGCCAACAGAGTGGAAAAAATATTAAATCAATCGTCTTCATCATCCTGGTACCATGTAGGGTCAAAGGATAATGCCGCCGATTTAGCGTCTCGGGGTTGCGATCCCTATGAACTCTCAAAACAGTCATCCTGGTGGAAAGGTCCTCCATGGCTGCAATCAAACCTCCACGAATGGCCTATTAAATCTTTTGGAAATTCTGACATCATGGACCTCGAACTTTCTGAACTCAAAAAGGTTTCCACTTTGTTGTCGGTGGAACAATCCTCATTTGTTGATGAATTTGCCAAAAATTGTTCATCTTTTGATAAAATGGTGCGAGTGTGGGCACTAGTTGGGCGATTTTTGAAAAACCTTAGACTGGAAAAGGAGAAGCGAAGCTCTGGAATATTACGTCTGAAAGAAAGATCACATGCACTCGTTACTTTGATAAAAGGTATTCAGCACCATTACTGGTTCTCAGAGATATCCTCTAATAAATGGGCTTCCGTGTCTTTAAAACAGCTAAGCCCATTCATTGATTCCCATGGTGTCATCAGGGTGGGCGGTCGCCTGCACAACTCACCACTCTCTTTTCAATCGAAACATCCAATATTGCTACCCCACAAATCAGATTTCGTGAACTTGCTGATCGATCATTTTCACATTACTTATTTGCATGCAGGGCCGCAACTTCTACATTCCTTGATCAGACGTCAATACTGGATTTTATCAGCCCGTAAAATCATCCGATCCAGAATTCATCAATGTTTGAAATGCCACCGCATTCGTGCGCAGAATTACACCCCATTAATGGGGAATCTCCCAGCCTCACGATTTGAACAAGGTAGAGCCTTCCTTAACACTGGAGTTGACTTTGCGGGACCCATTTTGACTAAAGATTCTCCTCGACGCAAATCGGCCATACGAAAAGCGTACTACTGTTTGTTCGTTTGCCTTGGTACGAAAGCCGTACACATTGAGGTGGTATCTGACTTGTCAACCGAAGCCTTTCTTGCTAGTTTGGATAGATTTATTTCTCGGCGAGGACTACCTAGTAAAATGTATTCAGATAACGCTACGAACTTCGTAGGAGCTAAGGGACGATTGAAAGAATGGGCAAGTTGGTGGAGGGACCCAAATACCTTGAATGTTATAGTACGACACTTACATCCACGTGGAGTGGAGTGGAGTTTTATCCCCCCTTCGGTCCCTCACTTCGGTGGGCTATGGGAAGCGGGGGTTAAATCATTAAAATTTCATCTATCTCGAGTGTTAAGTGAGCATCCCTTGACATTTGAAGAAATGAACACGGTAGCTATTAGAGTCGAAGCTGTTTTGAACTCCCGGCCATTGATTCCTCTTTCATCAGATCCAGAATCATTTGAAGTTTTAACCCCTGGCCATTTTCTTATAGGGGAACCTTTATTGTCGCATCCAGAACCCGATTTTTCAGAACGCGCACCCCACCTACTATCACGGTGGCAATTTCTTAAAAAGTGCATTCAAGATTTATGGAAAAAATGGAGACTTGATTACATCGCAGGACTACAGAATCGACCCAAATGGGTTTCTGAAATTCCTAGCCTGATTCCGGGAACCGTGGTCCTACTTAAGGAGCCCAATTCACCTATCCTATCATGGCCGGGTAGGTCGGGTAGTAGAATGTCATCCTGGTAATGACGGAATTGTTCGGGTGGTAAAGATAAAAACCCCTGGTGGGACATTCACACGCCCCGTTTCGAAATTGGCACCTCTCTTTCCACAATAGAAGGAAACCCCTTCTAATTGAAATTTTAAACATAAAATTTGGTGGGCGGTATGTTAAGGCCCTTAACATTAAAATATTAGTTATTTTTAAGTTTACTTAAATTCCCTTGTTTTGTTTTTCATTACGATTTAATTAACCATTCTTGAAGTAAATTTTTTTTCTTTCTTTTGTTTATTTCGTATATTAATTATTGAAAGCAAAAAGGTATTGTATTTATTTCAAAAGATAATTATCAGTTAAGCCTAGCAGAATATTATTTGTGTAAATAACATATGGTGTAAGTGAACAAACAAGTGCCTGTTGCTTACAGTGAACAACTGAAGTACGCGCTGTGATCATCAGTCAGTTAGTTAGTCAAGCTGGATGGTTGTACGCCTCTCGCTACCACCTATCGATTATCGCCACATCGATCACCTATCGATTGTTGTCACCTCGATCATCCATCGATTATCACCACATCGATCATCCATCGATTTTCACCACATCGATCACCCATCGATTTTCGTCCGCATCGATCACATCGTTGATTTCGATTCCACCAGCTGGATTTGTTGACGCTCGAGGTACAAGACGTTATTTTCGCAATACACCTGCAGGTGATTAATATTGAACATTAATATTTTTCTTTATTTGGAATTTTAGATTCACTAATTAATATATTTAAAATTGTTACTTATAAACAGGCTTTGTATTTTTTTTTTTTTTTATTCAACTAAAAGAAATTGTTAATTATCAGGATTTTCTCAAATAGTAGCTTATAGAAATATTTAAATCATAACCTTTATGATATATTTTATAAAGATTTATTAATTTATTTATATTTAAGGTGTTTCATTTATTTTGTATTTTGTTTGTTTAATTATTAAACCATTTGTTTATTGTGATTGAATTAATTGTGATTTGCTTTCAATAATTTCCTTAATATTTTTTTTTTTTTTTACATTTAACTTTTTTCAGCTAGTGATTCGGATCAGCTTGAAACGGGGTTTGAGATTTGTAATTTTGTATCCAATATTGCCGCTCTCCCCATCATATTTTGGTCCTCCGTGGGCCGGATCATTAGCTTCTTAGTGTCGTATTTAACAAGTTTTGTTTTGGTTTTCTCTTTTCGCTTTGACCCTACCTTATTGGATTGTATTTTTTTTTGTATTTTCATTTCAATTAAACATCATGCCGGCTAAAGCTGACCCCTGTAAAGATACATCGCGTTATGAAGAAGTACTGGCAGAGGTTGAAGACTTGGCCGAGGAAATCGACAGGTCTCATCAAGTGGGACAAGAAGCACTCAACGATGCGTCACAAGAAAGGATATTTCGTGCTCATCTTTCTCGACTCGACAGTAATTTTGAAAAGTTCATGGCTCGCATATTAGAATTGAAGACATTAAGTAGGAAACTATCGTTAAATTTCGCTACCTATCAAACTTTAAAAGAAAAGACCTACACCTTATACTATGAAACAATCGCTATGGGAATGCCCCCAACCATTGATAAAACGCTTGAGAGTAATGAAGCCAATAGCACAGAACCACAAAAACAAAGTTATTTTCGAAAACTGCCTCCCATCAATATTCCGACTTTGGCGGTAATATTACAAAATGGCCGACTTTTAAGGACACTTTTGTTTCTTTGATTCATTCGAACCCCGATCTCGATTCAGTTCATAAATTTCATTATTTGAAGTCCTCTTTAATTGGTACAGCAGCCCAGGCTATAGCGGCCAATGAAGTTTCCTCCACCGGATATAGTCAGGCATGGCAACTGTTGACCAAGCGCTTTGATAACAAAAGAATTTTGGCAACCAATCATTTGATGAAGATTCTAAATTCCAAGCCCATCATACAGAACAACTTATCTTCTTTGGAACAGTTTTCAGCTTTGGTACTTGAGAATGCTCAAGCATTTTTAAATTTAAATTTGGATAATCCCGCAGAATTTATTTTATGTATTTTAGGACTGAGACTCTTAGATTCAAAAACGACAGAACGATTTGAAGCAAAATTTTCAAATCCTACACAGCTTCCTGGGCTTACCGATTTGACTGAATTTATCCAACAGCAATATTTACAGTTGCAATCTAACGCCATGATTAATCCTAATGCAAACTCGAGTTTGAAACCCACCCCACCTACTAGACAAGTTTTAATGGCCGTCGGACCCTCTCAAGACAAAACTCCGAAATGTCCCGTATGTTCGGAAAACCACAAAATTTTCTATTGCGCTCAATTTCGTACATTATCTCCTCAACAGCGCTACTATAGAATTAAAACACTGAATCGCTGCCTCAATTGTCTTTCGTCTGGACATAACTGCCGTGATTGCCCTTCAGGAAATTCTTGCCGTCGTTTCAATATTAGACACCATACGCTTCTACATAACCCTAATCAGAGTGATCATCGTTCAGAAAAGACTAGTTTTAATTCTCGATCACTTCAACCAAGAAACTCCCAGAAGCACCAGGAACCCAAGGGAAATTCAAGAGCTCTTTCATCGTCCGCACCAGCTGTTTCAACAAGGCCAAACCCAGCCACGGAACACGCCTTGCTGTCGTCCTCTCAAGCTAAACGCACCAACATTCTATTAGGAACCGCTATCGCTCATGCTCAAACTCAGGACGGAAAATTAATTCCACTGCGTGTTTTATTGGGCTGTGGCTCGCAACGCTCTTTTATAACCACCGAATGTGCTCGTAAATTATCCCTACCTGTTCGTTATGAACAACATCGTTTAATGGGACTTGGAAATCAAAACATGGTCAAAAGCAATACTACGGTACATTGCATTTTGGCTCCTAAAGGAATAGAGGCACCACATATCAGTACGTCAGCAATTGTCATTGACCAAATTTGTTCAAATATGCCCTCTGGTCGAATTACACCGGACATACATCAACATCTTCAGGACTACAATCTTGCTGATCCAGATTTCTACCAGTCAAAACCTATTGATTTTCTGTTAGGTGCCGATGTATTTGGTGACATTCTTCTAGGGGAATCAGTCAAACTTCCCGACGGCATGCCCCACGCTATGAATACTATATTTGGGTGGGTACTGGTAGGGACAATCCCAGCCTTGGAAAATCAGTACGGAACTTCTCTTCTGGTCACATCAAGTTCGCTGGAAAAAGATTTACCTCTCCTTATTTCCAAATTTTGGGAAATTGAAGAAATCCCCTCTACTCCTTGCAGTGACCCTTTGACGGAAAAATGTGAAGCACACTTTATAGCAACACATCGTAGAAATGATCAAGGTCGCTACATCATAAACTTACCATTTCAAGACCATCCTCTTGGTCTAGAAAAATCCAAGTATGGGGCAATCCAACGATTTAAAACCTTGGAGCGCAAATTATCTAAAATTAAAGATTTTAAAATCTCCTACGACCAGGTTATTAAGGACCATTTACAGAAGGATTATGCCAAGCCTGCAATCGATCCTGGATGTTGCTTCTTGCCGCATCACGGAGTAACAAAAAATAATTGTCCGTCGAAATTGCGAGTAGTCTTTGATGGCTCATTTCGTACTATGGCAGGTTCCCTCAATGATCATTTAATGACTGGCCCAAAACTACAAAATGACATAAGAGAAGTTTTGCTTCGATTTCGAGTCCATCGCTACGCCATGACAACCGACATTACTCAAATGTACTTACAAATTTTAGTTTCACCTGCTCAATGTTCCTATCTCCATTTTTTTTATCGTTTTGATACTTCCGATGCTTTAAAGGAATATCAATTCAGACGCTTTCCCTTTGGATTGTCGTGTTCCCCGTATCTTGCTATTAGAGTATTGTCTCAGCTGGCACAAGACGAAGGAGATCCTTTCCCTCGAGCTGTTCAAACCTTGAAAAGCAATATTTATATCGACGACATTCTAACTGGAGCTGATACTCTGGAGGAAGCCCTCTATTTACAAAAGGAATTGATTGCATTACTCAATAAAGGGGGATTTGAATTAAAGAAGTGGAGTAGCAATACAAAAGAACTTTTGGAAAAAGTAAGATCCGATAACTTAATAAGCTCAGTTCCTTTATCAAACATAGAAGACAATGTAATAAAAGTTTTGGGAATGAAGTGGGAACCTTGTCACGACATACTTGCTTATGACGTTCAACTAAAAGACTTTCCCATCACAAAACGAGATATTATGAGTTGTATTGCTCGCATGTACGATCCGTTAGGCTACCTTGCTCCGGTCGTACTTAAAGCCAAGCTAATTTTACAGGAACTCTGGAAATTAAAATGGGAGTGGGATGAACCGGTCCCGACACATATTGTTGATCTCTGGACAGCGTTTTTCAACGACCTACCACATTTAAAAACTATCCAAATTCATAGATGCCTAGTTCCTGGCATAGTTCAAGATATTATGGTGATTGGATTCGCCGATGCTTCAAGTCATGGTTATGCCGCTGTTGTCTACCTCCGTATTGAATTAAAAACTGGAAATGTTTTTACCCCGCTTTTGATGGCAAAAACCAGATTAGCGCCTGTAAAATATATGTCGATTCCTCGGTTAGAATTATGTGCGGCATTATTACTAGCGGATACCTTGCATTTCTTGAACAATTTTTTTTCTGACTTGCCGATTAAAAGACGCTTTCTTCTTTCTGATTCTTCTACTGTATTATCATGGCTTCAAACCCCTAGTCACAACCTTCAAACTTTCGTGGCCAACAGAGTGGAAAAAATATTAAATCAATCGTCTTCATCATCCTGGTACCATGTAGGGTCAAAGGATAATGCCGCCGATTTAGCGTCTCGGGGTTGCGATCCCTATGAACTCTCAAAACAGTCATCCTGGTGGAAAGGTCCTCCATGGCTGCAATCAAACCTCCACGAATGGCCTATTAAATCTTTTGGAAATTCTGACATCATGGACCTCGAACTTTCTGAACTCAAAAAGGTTTCCACTTTGTTGTCGGTGGAACAATCCTCATTTGTTGATGAATTTGCCAAAAATTGTTCA